>PVHX01007373.1:10811-91963 GCA_004024805.1 Geosciurus inauris | reverse complement strand
GTACTGGGGATTGAACTCAGGGGTACTCGACCACTGAGCCACATCCCCAGCCCTATTTTGTGTTTTATGTAGAGACAGGGTCTCACTGAGTTGCTTAGCGCCTCGCCATTGCTGAGGCTGGCTTTGAACTCGCGATTCTCCTGTCTCAGCCTCCCTAAGTGCTGGGATTACAGGCTTGAGCCACCGCGCCCGGCTGGAATAGATAATTGTTAAGTAAGTGGCATAGGTAATGTGTCTGCAAGAGTTCTCTGAAGAAACAATCACTTCTGCGCGGGCAAGGGAGAGTCAGGCAAGGCAATCATGAAGGACATGGGGTGGACCTTGAAGAAAAGAAAGGTCTCAAGAAGGAGAAATGATGAGCAAACACTGGTGGCTCATGGAAAGAGAAAGAAATAAGTCTTACAAGGACTAGGCCAGATTTGAACAGACTTGAAAAAGCTTTTAGGATTGAGAAGGTACAGAAAGGCTTTTGAATATTAAAACTACAGGGTTTGAAACATGTTAACTTTAACAAGCACCTTCTGAGGGGACACTGTGCAGGTATTTGATGAATGACTAAAGGCGAACTTGCCCTTGGTTGGGAACTCACTTCAAACTGTCAGAAGAGGTGGACTTGAGCTGACAAGGGCGTAAGTCATGTGGGAAGAGGCATGTCTGAAGGAAGAACCAGCAGGCCTCAGTGACCAGCTGGATGGGAAGCAGAGGACAAGGAAGCACAGACTCGCCAGAAAGAGTTCTTCAAAGTACAAAGTCAGGCAGCTGGAAGAACAGAAGAGTAAAGAAGGGAAGCCAGTTGAGGGGAGACGCAGAGCTTAGTTTTAGAGGTGCTGAATCTTAGAATATCTATATCACAGCGTCCAGTGGGTGCTGGAGATGTGGGTCTAGGGTTTCAGTTGAAGATTAGATGTAGGGATCTTGCCAATGGACAAAGTGTGGGACTGAATATGATTTCTCAGGGGAGGGAGTGTAATGAGAAAAAACAATGTAAAACTGAAACATAGGTGTCCCAACCCTAGGAGGGCAGAGGAATAGGAAAGGGGGTAGTGGGTCAGAGTGATCAAAAGGATAGTCTAATGCCAAGAAAGGAAGAGGGGAGAATTTCAATGGAAGAGGATTGTTAACACTGAAAACATGCTATAAAATCAAGAACTGAGCTTATAAAAAATTAGTTGATGAATGAATGAAAGAAAGGGAACCCCTTGGGGTGGAGAATCAACTTTTCCTCAATCAGAAGAATAGCCAGGGATGCCCTCAGACAAGATTTTAATGTTAAGTTGTACCCCATTCTTCCCATGAAAACACGATTCTTCCTGCACAAGTCATCCTGTCCACTACACAGACATCCTTCCCTGCTTCCGCCATGCCTCCCCCATTCTTTTTCCCAGTTTCCGCAATCCAAGCAACACACCTTTGGTGGCAAAGTAGACAGGAAACTCCAACTAGAGTTTCCACTTCATTAACAACTGTGGCTGTGGCTTCTCTTACACAAAAGGGTATGTGGCAATAGGGTGGAAGAGAAGATGGAGTTCTAGCCTCAATAGCAATACTAACCAGCTGTGTGACTTTGGAAAAGTTACTCAACCTCTCTGAATACATAGGGGGAGGCAGGTCTACCAGGAATCTAGACAAGTTTTGAAGGTGCCTTTGAGCTCTTAAGTCTATTTTATCATTCTCAGAAGGTCCTTCCTTGCAACACCCTCAGAAAAGGAAGTGACTGTAAGACTCAGGGAAACGACTGCCAGACCTCTTCCCGGGGTGAAGCGCCAGGATAGGAAGGTTGTACCAAGAAAGTGAGACGGCGAGAGACGTGCCGCCCAGGCCTCGCAGATCACCAGCAAGCAGATCCCATTCCTAGCGCTGGGAAGGATCCCAACAAACCCGAGGGTGACTTTCACCACGCACCCCACCTTTCCTAGACTCCCAGACGGCCAGGAGGCTCTAAAAAGCCCTGCGGGAAAAAAATAAAGATTTCCTTCCCAGAGTCCTGAGCTGCTTTTGCAAGTCGGATTCCGGTAGACACGATCCGCAGCCCGATAATGACACAGTCTTTGGAAGGAGCGACTGTTCTCGTCTCGCTCGCTCAGAGTTCTGGGGCCGCCTGGCTGCCCGCGCCGCGCCTCGACGGGCCGGCGTCCGACCCCAGCCGGGGCTGCCAGGCCAGTGGCGCCCCCCCCTCCCTCCGTGGCCCCACTGCGGTCTGCAAACATTTCCTGCCCTTGCCCCTGCCCCCACCAAGAGCTTCCCAGTGGGAGCGAGTTGGTCTCGCAGCCGGGTCAGCGCTTGCAGTTGCCCCAACTCGGCTCCCCCGGCCACCCCTCCCTAAGGAGGGGCCCCCGTCCGGCTCTGAGAGACATCGAGGAAGCCCAGGCGCCAGGAGCCGCGGGAGGTCGCTCGGGAACCCCAGGGCTCCGGCCAGGAGGGATACAATTGGCGGGGAGTCGTGGCCCTGTTCACTTCCCTGGCGTTACCTGCTCGCTTGCGGGGGTGTCCCGGGGCGGCTGGCCTCTCACGGCGCTGTCTCCCCACGCAGTTGCCCATGCTGGCTCCTCAGCCGGTCCCCATGCACCGGAGGCGGCGGCTGGCCGACTGCTCCGCGCTTCTGCCCCGGACGGCGGCGTCCGGGGTCAACGGCTCCTGCCGCTCGGCATCGGGCGCTCTCAGATCTCCCCCGGGGCGCGCTCTGCCCGGCGCCGGCTTCGCCACAAACTTTGCGGGCCAGGGGAGAGAGGGAGGTGGCCGACTCTCAGCACAGTCCCAGGTGGCCGGGTCAGGGGGGCCCGCGACGGTGCCCGGCCAGAGACCAGCCCCGCTGGAGGGGCGGAGAGGGGGCGGGCACCGCCGCAGCTACTCAGGGCTCGCTCGGGGCTCGCAGCTGGGGCCGGCCCCCCAGAGCCTGTCACTCACCTGCCTAACCCCGCCCCAGCCCGGCCCCGCTCTCTTCCGCCGGCTGGCGGTGCCCGCGCCGCCGCCGCCACCCGCCCCAGGTGCGCATGTGACTGACGGCACCGCCCCTCGGGCCGGGCCTGATTTTCTCATTGGCTTCCCCCAGGATGCGCACCGCCCCCCGGCCCCACCCAGCCAGGTGCCCGCCCCGCTGCCGGTCTCCCGGGGAGCCCGGCCGGGAATTATTCGCCCTCAATGGCCCCCGGCTGCGTGCCCAGCAGCCTCCTCCCCTCTCCGCGCCACCGCCCCGACCTTAAGCCCCGCCCCTCGGGGAGGGGCCGTCCCGTCCCTCCCTGGAACTGCCTGGCCCAGAGCCGGCAGACACGTGATCCAGACAACGCCCCGCCCCCTCGGCCTTCGCCCAGCAATTGGCTGAGAAGGCGCGTGCGCAGAGAGGTCCGTCTTTTACCACCTCCTATTTCCCCTCCCACCGTCTCGGGTGCGCGTCATGGCCGCCGCCGCCGCTCTGGAGGCGGCGGCGCCTACGGGCGCCCTGTGGGGCCTCGTGCAAGACTTCGTCATGGGTCAGCAGGAGGGTCCCGTTGACCAGGTGGTTGCAGGTACGGCTGGCAGCGCTGCGTGGTTTCCACATGGCGGACTGGAGGGAGCGGCCTCAGCACCAGCTCGGGGCGGGAAGGAAGTGAGGGACAGAGGTGACTTTGAGATTGGTCTTGGGCTGCTTGGTGAGCATCGCGAGCTTAAAAGCCATAACAAGTATAGTTAGTTGCATCTTTCTTAAAGCACCTTTACGTTCCTCATCTCCCTGTAGTCAGTGATAGAGAATGATTACATTTCATAGGTGAGGAAACAGGCCCAGCGAGGGCAAGAGACTTGCGCAGAGCTACCGACCAGGTAGGAGGGGGAGCTGGGACTCGAACTCCTTGCTTCAGATCGGAACCAGGTGCTCGCGCCACGAGACTTAGTTGTGTGATGTTGACGTGGGGAGATGGATGTTCGCAGGCATCTGCTCCTTTCGCGTGGCATCCTGGGAGTGGCCGGTGGCCCCTGTCTGACTAGCTGTAATCCGAGGGAGGAGGAGAAGAGAAGGAGCCAGTCTCTGAGGAATTAGAGATAAGACTTTATTCCGTGCCTTAGAGTTCTCAATTAATTTGCTTCTCGACTTTTTTATGTATCATTTATTTTCTAACCAGATATCCAGTTTCCTACTCTTGACCAGTTTAGGAATCTCTTAGTTTTGACACTCTAAAATTTGAACAAAACAAATTCTAGGCCACTTTGGAATTCTGACTTAGCTCTCTTAAGGGGGGAAAAAACAAACCTAAAAAATTATCGAATGTTGAACCTTCGCATTCAAGTTTAATAGCATATAAAATGAGTACAGATAAGGTTTTTCAAAGTATTTATTTTGGGAAGTTTTGCATGCTTGGGGAAAAGTAAAGAATATATTACTTTTGCAAATTGAACAGATTAACTTTTAGGGTGAGCAATGAATAATGGATCTGCTAGGAACATAACCCTGGACCTTTTCAATATTCCACTTTCATTCAAATCATTTCACTATTATTGAACACATATTAGTCTCCAAATATGATGCAAAACAAATTAGATCTGTGACCACCAAGAACAATTAATGTGGTTGAAGAGACAACCATGCTCCAAAAGATTTGTGCAGGTTGCTTTGGAAGCATCAATGGGCAAATGCCTGGTGCTGCCACTAAGTTTATCATATTACAGCTTTAGAAAATATAGTGTGTTATCAGGACTTACAGTAGTATGGGCAGTGTGTTGTCAGTGCCCTTTTCCCAATGTTTTATAATGAAAATTTTCAAACATTCAGCTAAGTCTGTAGAATTTTATAAGAAATACTCCCACCATTAACATTTTTCTGTAACTTGCTTTATCACATACCTATCCATCCATTTAAACTGTATGTATCTGTACACTTATCTTTAAGTACTTTGGCATATATTGACTAGAATTTGTTTGTTTTTTTTTTAATTTTTTTTTATAGACATTTGTTTTATTTATTTATTTATACATGGTGCTGAGGATCGAACCCAGGGCCTCCCACATGCGAGGCAAGCGCTCTACCGCTGAGCTACAATTCCAGCCCTGACTAGAATTTGTTTACAGTTTATTTTGGTATAATGCTTATATCCAATGAACTGTACTGTCCAAAGTATATATTCACTCTTTGTAGCTAAAACAGTCTCATCCACTACCAAGGAAAAGAACGTTATTATCGTTATCTGTAACTCTTCTTTCACATTTGTACGTTCTGAAAACAATAATTTTGATTTTTTGATTCAGAAAACACTTTGAAAAGACAGCTAAGTCCTTTTTTTTTTGGTACCTGGGATTGAACCCAGAGGTGCTTAACCACTGGGCCACATCCCCAGCCCTTTTTTATATTTTATTTAGAGATGATCTTCTGATTTGCTTAGGGGCACGCTAAGTTGTTGAGGCTGGCTTTGAATTTGCAATCCTCCTGTCTGAGCCTCCTGAGCTGCTGGGATTACAGGTGTTGGCCACAGTGCCAGGCTGACATCTAAGTTCTTAAAAATATTTTTGTAACATAATTTTATTTATGCCTGAAAAAATGCCTAAACCGTTGTCTACTTAACTCAGCTAACTTTCTGTAACACTAGACATTTTGTAATTTAGCCCTCTAAAGAAAAGTAGTGATCCATGAAATTGAAAAGGTTTGATGGGGTTGGATTATGCATAACTTTGGCTTCTAGGTCGAAAGATTTGAATGGCCTGTTGTACGTAATAGAGTCATTGTAGATCCTTGAGCAAGCAGAGCCATAAAATGAAAGCAGATTTGGAAAGGATTAAATTAGTATTCTCTCTCTCTTTTTTTTTTTTTTTTTTTGGTACTGGAGATTGAACTCAGGAGCACTTGACCACTGAGTCACATCCCCAACCCTATTTTGTGTTTTATGTAGAGACAGGGTCTTACTGAGTTGCTTAGCACCTCACTGTTGCTGAGGCTGGCTCTGAACTCGCAATTGTCCTGTCTCGGCCTCCCTAAGTGCTGGGATTACAGGCTTGTGCCACTGCGCCCGGCTAGTATTCTCTGTCTTAGATCACAACCATAGTTAGGATTGTGGAAGGTTGACAGGTTTTGCTTTCTGATCCTCTAGCCTACATCAATCTCTGTTAGTGCTAAAGGGACCAGCCAGCTTCCTGTTCAGCCATTTGCAGCAGTAGCCTCCTACAAATTATAAATGCAGAAGGAACACGCATGATCATAAATGCAGCTGCCACCAAATTTGCTTTGCAACTAGGGAAGTTCTGGTGGAAGTAGAGGTCAGCTATAAAGAAGGAACAAACAATGGAAAGAAAATGACCTGAAACCCCAAGAGTTAAGACTTCTCAGGCAGGTATTCAAAGGCTGCCACTATTCACCATTGCTCTCTTGGGCCTTTAGTTCCCAGCAGCCACCTTATCCCCTGAGTGCTTTTGTTCCCATTTCCTTGCACTACTACTGATTCAAGTTAGATATCGAAGTCAAAGTCCAAATTGAGTGGCCACCCCCCAGACATCTCACACTTTCGAATCTTTGTAATACTTATTTCTCAACTACTCATGTACTTACTAGGAGACTCCTTTTAGTAGCTATGTCTGTGCATATCTCCAAAGTATACCCTTCTCTACTACCAGTGTCTCCTAGAACTAGTATAAGTAGATACACAATAAAAATTGCTTATGTAGCCATGTGTGGTGGTACATGCCTGTAATCACGGCTGCTTGGGAGCCTGAGGCCAGCCTGGGAAACGTAGTGCAAGACCCTGTCTCAAAACAAAATTAGAGGGGCTGGGATTGTGGCTCAGTGGTAGAGTGCTTCCCTAGCATGCGTGAGGCACTGGGCTCATTCCCCAGCACCACATTAAAAAAAAAAAAAAAAAAAAACTAAATAAAGGTATTATGTCCATCTATAACTGAAAATATATTTTTTTAAGAAATTAGAAAAGGCTGGAGATGTCATAGAGTGCTTGCCAGGCATACATGAGGGTTCAGTTCCCAGTAATGGGAGGAAAAAACTGCCTATGTAAATGGAGTGAGAGATGTTGAAGGAAGAATCTAGAATTTGAGATCAAACCAGTTATAAGGCTTGAAAGAAAGGGCCCAGGGAGTTCCTAAAGTTTTGAGCCTGAGTATGAAGAAAAAAGGAAGTATTTTGTCCAAAAGAGGAGGTTGGAAAAGGAGCTGATTTTGGAGAGTGTGATTTTTGGACATGTTGAATTTGCAGGTGGTGCATATAATTTTTTCCCTCTCAAGTTATTTGGATTTTCCTTTGTTTCAATTTTCATTATATTGTGTTTCCCACATATGTAGTTGCTAGGGAAGCCCATTATTCATGAAATAAAAAAATCATTAAAGAAGAATAGAACAGGGGCTGAGGATGGATGTAGCTCAGTGGTAGAGCACTTGCCTAGCATGTGTGAGGCACTGGGTTCAATCCCCAGGACCACATAAAAATAAATAAATAAAATAAAGGTATTGTATCCATCTACAACTAAAAAGAATATTAAAAAATAGAATAGAACATAGTTTGGAAAAATGTCTGTGGCATTAGGAGCAGAAAGGGCATTTGAGAACCTGATTGGAACCTAGTACTGAGAGATTTCTCTCTCTCTGGCTCCTATCAATCCTCCTGCATTACCCCAGACCTTTTGCACTGCCTTAGGCTGCCACTCCAGATTCTCAAGAGACTAACTCCATCAGACAGAGATCTGATTGTGCCTTCTAGGTCAGTGACCTCATAAATACTCCTTTGAGGACTCCTCTGTGTCCCACATGAATCAGTTCCCTGCTGAAGAAAGTCGGGAGCTAGGAGGTGCTAGTAAATCCATCTGTAAAGAGCAAATATTGAACATATAGGGAAAACTTAGGCCTGCCTAGAAAGGGAAAAGAACTTTTATTCCATAATACCAGCGAGTCTACCCATAGGAAAATTAACTCTTTATGAGCTTCTTTCATCCCAGGAGTCCCAAGTATATAATTAACAGTATTCCCAGGTCTTCTGGTTATTTTTATGTGGGAGTACTTATAGTGTTAAAAGAATTAATCATTTAAAGTTAGTAACTTTTGGTCTATAAACCCCGGAATTTTACTCAGGTTTTTCTTTTTTAAACCCAGTCTCTGTTTCTATCACTATAATGACACTGAAATTGTTAGGCTGCAATTGATATGTTTTGCTTGTTTTGTGTTACTAGGGATTGATCCCAGGGGCATTTTACCACTGAGCTGAGCCACATTCCCACCATTTTTATTTTAATTTTTTATTGGTTCTTTTTAGTTACACATGACCGTAGAATCCATTTTGACATAATTATGCAAGCATGGACTATATCTTGTTCGAATTCAGACCCCAGTACCTCTCCTTCCCCTTTCTTCTCTCCACTCCCTGCTCCCTTCTCTCTCTTTTTATTTTATTTTATTTTATTTTTATTTTTTGGTACCAGGGATTGAACTCAGGGTACTCAACCACTGAGCCACATCCCCAGCCCTATTTTGTATTTTTTATTTAGAGACAGGGTCTCACTGAGTTGCTTAGCTCCTTGCCATTGCTGAGGCTGGCTTTGAACTCATAGTTCTCCTGTCTCAGCTTCCCAAAGTGCTGGAATTACAGGTGTGCACCACCACGCCTGGCTTCCCTTTTTATTTTTTGAGACAAGGTCTCCCTAAGTTACCAAGGCTGGCCTTGAAATTTAGATCCTCCTGCCTCACCTTCTGGAGTCGGTAGGATTACAGGCATGTACTACCTTACCCAGCATTGATTACTTTGTTTTATATTTTTTAATATATTTTATTTTATTTTTAGTTGCTGATCAACCTTTGTTTATTTATTTATTTATTTACATGTGATGCTGAGAATCAAACCCAGTGCCTCCTCACACACGCTAGGCAAGTGCTCTATCACTGAGCTACAACCCAGCCCAGCATTGATTATTTTAATGTTACTACTCTGCCCCACCAGACTGTGGGCTCCTTAAAAGCTCCCTGTCTTCGGGCATGGTGTCTCACACCTTTAATTCCAGCAACTCAGTGGCAGAGACAGGAGGATTGCAAATTCAAGGCCAGCCTTGGCATTTTAGCCAGACCCTGTCCTAAAATAAAAAAAGGGCTAAGGATGTAGCTCAGTGTTTGGGTCAATCCTCAGCACCAAAACAAACAAAACTCTCTGATATTTTTTTTTTCTTTTTTCCTGTGGTACTAGGGATTGAACCTCGGGGCACTCTACCACTGAGCTACATCCCCAACCTTGTTAAGTTTTTTCATTTTGAAACAAGGTCTCACTGCGCTGCCCAAGATGACCTCAATTCTACTCTTTCAGTCTCTCAAGTATCTGGGATTATTATAAACATGTGCTACCACACTTTGCTCCTTTTTTTTTTGTACTAGGGATTTCACCCGGGGGCACTTAACCACTGAGCCACATCCCCAGCCCTTTTTATTTTAGATAGGATCTCACTAAGTTGCTTAGAGCCTTGCAGAATTTCTGAGGCTGGCCTTGAACTTGTAATCCTCCTCCCTCAGCCTCTAAAGTCGCTGGGATTACTGACATGCACCACCATGCCCAGCTGCACTTCAGCAATTTTAAATGAACAATTCAGTGGTTGGTTGGTTGGTTGGTTGGTTGGTTGGTTGGTTGGTTGGTTGGTTGGTTTAATATTCACAGTGTTCTATAATCTAAAAATTCAGTAACATTCTCATCACACCAAAAAGTGGAAGGCTTTTTGACAATAGTCACTATATAGTCTAGTTACAGGGATGAAAAGGTTTCATATTTGAAAGACTTTGAAAGACATTTCTGAGATGAACTGGAATAAGATGTTAAATTTGGTCACCTCTATGAAAACATCCCCAAAACACCAATTCTAGTTTTTTGCCAGCTTACTTTCAATTTTCCTTAATTTTTGTTACTGTGCCTTATTATTTTTTCCTAATTGTGTACTATTTAACACCCCCCCCCTTTTAAATGTACTGCATTAATTCAAGATGGGATCCTTGTGAAAGTTTTGAAGACTAAAGGGGCTCCACCAGGAGAATTCACCCAAGTACTGGGATGAAAGGAATCACCTGCAAATGAATGTTTCTTTGTAACAGTAAACCAACCAGTTTCACAGTGATGTATGCTGAGTGCTAACGATGTTATTTTAATTATAAAATTTGAGGCAACCTCTGGGAGTGGGAGTTTACTTGTAGGGACATAGTGAAACTTCCTTTGCTGATAGACATATTATTATTTTGTTCTTTTTGGTTTTGGGGATTGAACCCAGGGGCGTTTAACCACCGAGCAACATCCCAGCCTCTTTTCGTATTTTATTTAGAGACAGGATCCCACTAAGTTGCTTAGGGCCTTGCTGAGGCTGGCTTTGAAATTGTGATCCTCCTGCCTCAGCCTCTGGAGCCGCTGGAATTACAGGCGTGTGCCACTGTGCCCAGCATAGAGTGCTCTTTTATGATTCAACCGAGACTTAGGTGTTTCTCTTCATGAAAGTATTACACTTAAGGAATCAGGCATGGGACTCAACCATCAGTTCCTTGGTTTGTTTGTCTTGTGAGTCTGACTCCTGCCCCTTCCCCCACCCTACAGCCTACTCATTTTTTCCCTTGGCTCTTTCTCAGGGGCTGGGGCAGCAGCTGGGCCTTCCACATCCTGGCACAAGTAGGGCTAAGAGTGCCTGATGTCTAAATTGGTGCCAGTCACGAGCTGTGAATCCTAACTAGAGCTCTCCTTTCCTCAGTCTGGTTGGACTTCTCTTTACTCTAGTACCAAAGTGAGCCTCTGTTTAGCTCAGCTCACAGCTGTTGCCCTGAGACCAGAGACTTAAGAGGAACTGGAGGCTTAGGAGTTTGTTCTCAAGCCTTTTTTTTTTTTTCTTTCACTTTTTCCCTTGTTAGCAAGAGGTGACTAACTAAGGTCCTGTGTTTAGAAGTAGGTGAGTTAGGAACCCAGAACAGGTTTCTGAAAGTAATTCGCTGTGCATCATACTTCATTAGCTAGAACTCCTCTTTGTTACTCTCCATTAATCAAACCCTTATGAAGGTAACCTTTTGCTCTTTGTTTCTCCCTTGAAATTGTAAACTAAAAAGCTTCTGTTAGGTCTGCTTGTTACTTTTGTACTGGTAAAATTGTTAAGTAACGTATCTACCTGGTACAACATTCAAGAAGTGCCAAACCCAATACAGCAAGAAGTGTCCCTCCAAGATGGAATGCAGACTATAACAACTGAACCTAACTGTATTACTAGTGTGTGACATATCCTCACCTGAAGAGAGTGGGGGAAAAGAGTGAACCTAAGTGACTTTGGAAAACAGTATTTTGTTTTTGTTTTTGTGGTGCTAAGGATTAAAACTGGGTCCTCATACCTGATAGGCAAGCACTACAACCACTGAGCTACACCTCTAACCCTGTAAATTTGTTTCTAGGGGTGTTGATAGTTCTAAATATAATTTACAGTCTATACCACGATTGAACAAATAATAAATGATAGGTAATGGGAATCAGCTTTCTCACTGTCAGAGAAAGAAATTATAAATCCGCAAAGGAGGAAGGCTATGATGAACTTTGTGGTACTGGATTAGAGTCGGAAACTTTAATATGACCTTCATATTAGATTAATATATGTGCACTGATAGAGAAATAGTGACAGATATTTGTGTGATGTAAGTTAGGATACATACATGTATTTCTCAGCTCTTTGTGCTGAGCAGGCCTAGAAATAGTGTCATCTTAATAACAATGAGCACATTCATGCCCAGATCTTGGTTTCTAAATATCATTTTCAAAAAAACATCAGGGCTTCTTGGAGAAAAGGCTGATTCTGGGGTAGAGCAGGGCAATTGCAAGATGAACCTGTACTGTTAAAGTGCTCAAGAAATAAAAACATGGGTCATATCAAAGGGACGTAGGGGAGGGACTGGGATTGTGGCTCAGCGGTAGAGCACTTGCCTCGCATGCGTGAGGCACTGGGTTTAATCCTCAGCACCACATAAAAATAAATAAATAAAATAAAGATATTGTGTCCATCTACAGCTAAAAAAATCTTTTTTAAAAAAAGGGACATAGGAGCCAACCTTAGTTCAATGGCCAAATATGGAACAACTTGAGCAATAATATAAGTAACCTTTTATTTATTGGATAAATAAAAAATCAGATTATATTTATTGGATTGTTGCCCAAAATATAAAAATTTATGTGAATCTATACTGATACAATAAATAGCTGAATTCTTTTTAATTTTTTATTTTATTTTGGTACCTGGGATTGAACCCACTGAGCCACATCCTCAGTCTTTTTTATTTTTTTATTTTGAGACAGTTTCACTAAGTTGCTGAGGCTGGCTTTGAACTTGAGATCCTCCTGCCTCAGCCTTCCCTTCCGAGTAACGGGATTTTAAATGTGCACCACCTTGCCCAGCTACTATTCTGCTTTTAGATGTCCCGTTATCAGTGTGTATAGAGCTTCTTCAATGTAGTTTTCAGATCTTGGCTGTTATGAATAATGCTCCAGTGAAGTTGGGAGTGCAAACATCTCTTTAGATACAGATTTCATTTCCTTTGTTCATCCCTCCCCCCAATTTTTTTTTGCTAAGTTTATGTCTAGGTGTGTGTTTGTTTCCTCTCTCTCTCTCTCCCTCTCTCTCTTTCTCTCTTTCACACGAACACACACAAATAGGATTTCCCCCCACTATGTCATTTTACAGTCTCATATATAGATGTGTGATGGTTTTGAATTTCATAATATTAATTTTGTGCTCTGCTACCTTAACAAGTTACTTTATTTTTTATTTCTCTTGGATTTATTATAAACACATGTCATTTCCAAATGGTTTATGTTCTTTTTAGTTTTTATACTTGAGCTACATATCTGAAGTGTTAGTGTAACACTTCTTATCTAGGAGGGGGTTATTGGCAAGTGCAGTGCCCCATGTTATCATGCCCAGGGTAAGCAGGAAGCACTGGTATTTAGAGCAGTGGAACCCTGTAATTGGGATTTTGTTTTTGTTTTTTCATAATTTCTTTCTCTTGTTTCCTCTAGATGTGAAATCTGGCAGCTATACAGTGTTACAAGTGGTGGAAGCCCTTGGGTAAGAGTCTCTGTTCTAGAATGCTCTCCCAGCCCTATGAACTCTGAGAAAATTATTTTTATGTATTCCTGTTTTCCTAGAGCCTGAATTTCTCCCATATCCAAAACCCCTTGTCTATCAGTATTTCAGTCTAAGGTTACATTTTTTAATTGTTTTTACTGAAAAGGTTCCATGCTGCCTGACTGAAGCTTAAGGTAGTGTTAGGAAGCACACAACTTGTAGGTACACAGCTCCTGGCTTAGCCTACAAGTTGGGGCGAGGTGGTCGGTTGAAGGCCATCCACTGTTGTTTAATTAGAGCAAGAATTCCTTTTGTACTTCTTTAGGCTCCCCCAACCTCCACAGGATCTAGTTGACCTGGATCTGAAGCAGGTAAGCTGTGGGCCCTGTCTAGAAAGTGGCCAGAAGGCAGACCCCATACCAGATCACCACTGAGGGAAAAAGCTTAGGGAAACAGCTAAAAGCAGTGTTTTTAAAATCTGGGGTTCCACGCCCCAGAGAAAATATGTGTTTATAGTCTAATGCCTGCCTTCCTCATATTTTATGCTTGGCGGACCATTGAAATTGATTAGCCGTATTAGCAAGGGTTATTAACTGTCACAGCCAGCATGTCTTCTGAAACAAGGGAAAACTAGAAAATGAGGGAAATTTAAAAACCTGAGTCACTTGTTTGGCATTTCTCCCACATAATAGATCATTTCTGTATACCTTTTGGTATACATTCTTGTGGCCTTGGTTCATTGTTTTTTTTTTTAAATAATAGTTTTTTTGTAATATAATGAAGTTCACCTTTTGTTGTTGTTGTTTTATTGGGGGGATAGAACCCAGGGGTGCTTTACCACTGCACTACATCCCCAGCCTTTTTTATTTTTTGTTTTGAGATAGAGTCTTGCTAAGCTGCTGAGGCTGACCTCCAACTGTGATCCTCCTGCCCTAGCCTTCTGGTATTACAGGCATGCACCACCACACCCGGCATAATTCACCTTTTTTTTGTTTGTTTGTTTTGGTACCAGGGATTGAACTTAGGGGTACTCGACCACTGTGTCACATCCCCAGCCCTATTTTGTATTTTATTTAGAGATAGGATCTCACTGAGTTGCTTAGCGCCTTGCTGTTGCTGAGGCTGGCTTTGAACTTATGATTCTCCTATCTCAGCCTCCTGAGCCACTGGGATTACAGGCATGTACCACCACGTCCAGCATAATTCACCATTTTGAAGTTTGTAATTCTGTGGCTTTTAGTATATTTATAGATTTATGCATTCTTTCCCAAAAATCAATTTTAGGACATCTTCATTACTCCAAAAGGAAACACTCATTAGCATCTACTGCTCCTTCCTCCTTCTTCCCAGCCCTTGCAATCTCTAGGAATATGCCTATTTTAGAAATTTTATATACATGGAATCATATAATGTGTGACTTTTATGCTGACTTCTACTGAGCATATTTTCAACACGGTTTATCCATGTTGTATGTTATCAGTTATGCATTTCTTTGCTTGATGAGTAATACTCTGTTGTATAGATATACAATATTTTTTTTATTCTTGAGTTGATGGACATCTGGATTGTTTTCACTTTTTGGATATTCTGCATAATGCTGCTATGAACATTTGTGTGCCTTGGTTCATTTATAAATGCTGGAAATGCTTGATTTTCTATTCCTGAGCAGAAATCTTCCTACAAGTTCCTATCCTAGAGATCCTGTCAGAGGGGATCTTATTTTTGCCCCATTAATCCTTGTTATGTGTCATTATTTATTTATTTATTTTTTGTGCCAGGGATTGAACTCAGGGGTACTCAACCACTGAGCCACATCCTCAGCCCTACTTTTTGTGTTTTATGTAGAGACAGGGTCTCACCGAGTTGCTTAAGCCTCGCCGTTGCTGAGGCAACGCCGTTGCCGTGGCTTTGAACTCACGATTCTCCTGTCTTAGCCTCCCAAAGTGCTGGTATTACAGGCTTGGGCCACGGTGCCCAGCTTAGAATAAAGGTTTTAACTATGTAAAACTACTGATATGGTAGAAGCTGCACTGAAGCGACAAGGTGGTTTACCTTCAAAATAGCTCTATAGAGATTATGATTAAACATACTAGACGCAAAACAAGCAGGAAGTGAGGAACTGGTGACAAGAGTTACAGTAAACCTCAAGAATAAAGACACAAGCCGGGCGCGGTGGCACATGCCTGTAATCCCAGCACTTCGGGAGGCTGAGACAGAATTTTGAGTTCAAAGCCAGCCTCAGCAAAGGCGAGGCGCTAAGCAACTCAGTGAGACCCTGTCTCTACATAAAACACAAAATACGGCTGAGGATGTGGCATAGTTATTGAGTACCCCTGAGTTCAATCTCTGGTACCAAAAAAAAAAAGCCTTTATTCTGACCATCTTTGTAACCTTTCAGTTAAAAAGTTTGGGGGATTTGTGTTGTGGCTTTTTTGTGTGTGGTGTTGTTTTCATTCTAGGACCTTGGTAGTGGTTCTCAGCATTTTTTCCTTAGGCAGTAATTTACAAAAATATACCTATTCTCCTGTTTTGCTAGAAGCTATAGCTGCCAGTTATCTCTCAAGTCTTTTTTTTTTTTAATATTTACTTTTTAGTTGTAAGTAGACAGAATATCTTTATTTTATTTTTATGTGGTGCTGAGGATCGAACACAGTGCCTCACGCATGCTAGGCGGGGACGCTACCACTGGCCATAACCCCAGCCCCATCTCTCAAGTCTTGTGGGTAGCTGCTACGTTCTGTTTCAGGGGTATAAATGTCATAAT
The DNA here is from genome assembly GCA_004024805.1 of Geosciurus inauris. Taxonomy (NCBI): domain Eukaryota; kingdom Metazoa; phylum Chordata; class Mammalia; order Rodentia; family Sciuridae; genus Geosciurus; species Geosciurus inauris. The sequence goes on along the minus strand of PVHX01007373.1, from coordinate 76,192 downwards.
CGTATCACTGGGGAAAAGAGAATAAGCACAATTCCTATTAGGTGTCAAGCTGGGAGTGCCTGGAAACAGTTAACTTCTGTTAGCTGTGCTGTCCTCTCATAGTGCTAGGTCCATCTGGGGATCAGTTTTTCAGGTTGCAGTTTTTTTTTTTTTTTTTTTAATATTTTTTTAGTTGTCAATAGATTTTTATTTTTTTATTTATATGTGGTGCTGGGGATTGAACCCAGTGCCTCACACATGCTAGGCAAGCACTCCGCCACTGAACTACAACCTCAGCCCCCAGGCTTCAGTTCTTAACTGAGCACCTTTCTAGAATGTTTTTACTCTTTTAATAGGGTTTAACTATGCTTCTATGTCCAGGGGCTGAGTGTGACCAATTGCAGAATATTTATTACTTCAAAGGTTTGGACAAGTTAATAATAGACTGTCTTTATCTCATTTCCTTCCAGGTCCTCTCTTGAGAATCCAGAACCCCGAACTCGGGCACGAGGGATCCAACTTTTGTCACAGGTGCTACTCCAGTGTCACTCCTTGCTCCTGGAAAAGGAAGGTACTGGCATCATTTGTAGGAATGTCTTCCCAGATTGCTGAACCAAGGCATCCCATGTCTGTTCAAATCAACTTGATAGGGAGGGAGGGTGTAACATATCTGTAAACTACTAATTCAGGGTCTTTATTTCTCACTGGTGTATGTGTCTGAGATGGTAAAATTTGAGCCGTGAGACACATGAGTTTCAATTATAGTCTTAGATAATTTTTTCAGTGTATCTTCCCCAGTCTATAAAATGGACAAAGTAGTATTTCCAGTACTGTCTTAACTGGAAAAGAAAGGTAAAGTTTGTCAGAATATAGCCACAACCATTTATTTACATATTATCTATTCTGTCTTTAGGTTATAGTGGTAGATTTGAGTAATAGCAATAGAAATCATGTCCTATCAGCCTATAATATTATCTGGCCCTTTAAGAAGAGAAGTTTGCAGCCCCTGGGTTTAATCCCTAGTACCAAAAAAACAAGAACACAACAACTTTTAGGGACTTAGGGTATAAATCAGTGTTGGAGCATGTGAGACCCTGGATTCAATCCCCAGTACCAAAAAAAGAAAAATATCTGTAGACTTCAATTCTATAGAGAGGCAGTTCTAGAGCTGAGACTGGATTTCACTGTGGATTTATGTGAGAATGTATAATGAGAGGTATTCCCATATTTTCCTGACTTATCAGGTCAGGCTACCAACAGATGCGGGAAGGCATGGGATATCTCAGGGGGAAGGAGAATATTTGTAGTGAAACTCAGATTGGAACAGCCTTACAGACTGAGGGAAGGAGCAAAACTGGTGGGCTTTCCTTATGCCTGCATAAACTAATGGCTGAATCTGGTTTGTGCAGTGGTACACCTGATCCTGTTCTATGAGAACCGGCTGAAGGACCATCATCTTGTGATCCCATCTGTCCTGCAGGGTTTGAGGGCACTTGTGAGTTCTCCTTTTCATTATCTAACTGTGTTCACGGGAGCCCTGTCCAGTTCTCTCCTTGCTCTTTGAGGGTAAGGCTTTACGTGCTAAAGGACAGAAATCCAAATGTAGGACTAGATTAGCGTTAGCCAGCTCTACTTATGTTTTTACTCCAAGGAGTAAATGTAACCTTTGGGGGACTAGAATTCAGCTGAACTGGAAGGACCTGCAGAGAACTACTCAGATAGATGGAGAGAGTTCCTGTTAGTACTTCTTCCTAAACCAGGATGTTATGATTTCTACTATAGCTAACAAAGCCTCTTTTAGGTTGTGTCTTGGAGAGTGTGCTATAATTCCGTCAGTGTTCACATATCTTCCCTTCTCCCCCCAGAGCCTGTGTGTGGCCCTACCCCCAGGGCTAGCTGTCTCTGTGCTTAAAGCCATCTTCCAGGAAGTGCATGTACAGGTGAGTAATAACTGTCACAGTGGTATTCTCCTCATTCCCTACTCCTTGATGTAACTAGAATTAGATGGCAAAACATATTGCCTTCTAAATTCTGAACTCTTTCAGGTCTTATGACCATGTTTATATGGTACTCCTTACTAGATAAGGAGAGGGAGGGATGCGTGTCATTATGTCTGACCTATGTCCTCTTAGCCTAAAGAAAGTAAAGCATATGGGCTGGCATTGTAGAGCGGTGGTAGAGCACTTGTCTCACATGCATGAGGCACTGGGTTCGATCTTCAGCACCACATAAAAATAAATAAATAAGGGGCTGGGATTGTAGCTCAGTGGTAGAGCGCTTGCCTCGCATGCGTGAGGCCCTGGGTTCGATCCTCAGCACCACATACAAAGCAATAAAGTAAAGACATTGTGTCCATCTACAGCTAAAAAAATATTTAAATAAATAAATAAATACATAAAATAAAGATATTGTGTCTATCTACAACTAAAAAAATTTAAAAAGAAAGTAAGGCATAAAGACAGACAGACATGGGCTTTGACATCACTGCCGTTCTAGTCAATAGTTATACGCTTTCTCTACAATTCCTTTTAGGTTGATCTTATGCTGGTATGAAGAGTTGTCCATTTAGAGATTATAAAGCAAAAATAATTGTATCAGCTGAAGTACTTTTTAGCACTTTCTTCTTTTATTTCCTTTCCCCCCTACCCTCAAGTCCCTGCTCCAGGTAGACCGACACACAGTCTACAGTATCATCACCAACTTCATGCGAACCCGGGAAGAAGGTAAGAGGCTGGCTGGACTCACTGGAAAATCTGAAAGTGAGCACATTCTTCTTTTCCCCATTAATAGGATGCATTTTAGCCTGGGGGTTATATAGAAGAGCCAGTATTCAGAATGATAAAGGGGTGACTAGGGGTCCATTCTCCCCTTCTGCAATATGAAGGTTTTTACATTTTTATTTCTAAAATTATATAATTGTATATATTTGCACATCCCATTACTGAATACTTGTCTTGAGATAAGAAGACAGTAAAAGTCTGTTCTGAGAGGCTGGAAAGGGGAGCAAGTGATAACAGAAGGAGAACACAGGCCTCCTAGGAGAAAGTCTGAACTTTCTGTCTTGTGGGACAGTAGTGACCTTGTTCTCTCCTTCCCAGAGCTAAAGGGCTTAGGAGCTGACTTCACATTTGGCTTCATCCAGGTGATGGATGGGGAAAAGGATCCCCGAAATCTTCTGGTGGCTTTCCGCATTGTCCGTGATCTCATCTCCAGAGACTATAGCCTGGGTATGTCTTAGTGGCCATGAATTAGCTGATTGGGGCTTCTTGGGTAAATGAAACTGATAAATCAACCTCATTGTTTCTGTTGTCACAGGACCCTTTGTGGAGGAGTTATTTGAAGTCACATCCTGTTATTTCCCTATTGATTTTACTCCTGTAAGTAGCACCTTTCTTTATTCATTTTAAATATTCGTCGAGTACCTGCCATGTGCAGGCACTGTTCTAGGCACAGAGGGTACAGGTAAACAAAACAGACATTCCCTGGATATATGTTTAGAAGTCCTCGTGGATTTACATTTTAGTACACTGGGAAATGGAGAAACATTTGACATTGGAGGAAGGATTCAGATCAGCAAGTATTTGAGGGGACTCCTTAAATTCCTTAAAAATATACTTGGTGCTGAGGGCTACAGGATTGTGAAAAGTGGTCTGTGCCCTTGAAAGTTAAAAGATTTAAGTAACAATATGAGATTAGGTACCAAAATGAGTGGTCCTATAGTTGTTCTGAGAAGACAGAGTTCAGTGTGAGCTGTAGTAGGCAGGCACTGACCTCAGATAACACAGGACTTCAGTTGGTTTCTGAGGAGTGCATGGGATATGATTCCGGAGTTGGAAAGGGCATCTTGGGAGATAAAAACAAATTGGCAGAACAAAAAGAGGAACAATCAAGCACAGTATGTATAGGAGGTATTTGTTGTGACCCTCTCAGGCCTTCCTCCCTCTTAGCATTTGATTTCTTTTCTATTTCAAAATACACAGGATCTAATCACTGTGTAGGCATGCGTGGGTATGTGTACTGCAAACATTAGTAATGTGGAAGAAATGAAGGTTCTGTTGCAGCATAGCAAGCAATATTTGAGTACTGATTGTCACTGCCTTCAGAGTGCCACAGCCAGCCAGGCGCAATGCTATGCTGTACACCTATAATCCCAGTGACTTGGTGGGAGGCTAAAACAGGAGGATAATGAGTTTGAGGCCAGTCTTGGCAAGACCCTGTCCCCCTGCCCCCCCCCCCCCCCCCCGGAACCTCCCAAAACTCCAAGGCTTGGGGTGTAGTTCAGTAGTAAAGCACCCCTGGGTTAAATCCCTAGTATCATAAAAAATAAATATAAATGAAGTGCTGCAGCCATTTTTGCTGTAGGGAATTATTTACAAGCTTATTTCATTTGGTATTATGTTTCTTCGGACCACTTCTGTCCTGAAATTCTTTTCATATCTTCCATAATCAGTAACCTTTATAACCCAGAACAGCTTTATACCTTTGAAACCTTGAAAGCTCCTGGTTTGGCTACCAGGTTTGTTTTTGCTTTGGATTTTTTTGTTTGTTTTTTTTTTTAATCCTCCTGACAGTGGGGATGGAACCCAGGGCTTAGCATATGCTAAGCAACTGCTCTACCACTGAACCACATCCTTAGTCCTTTTTTAATTTTATTTTGGAGGCAGAGTCTTGCTTAGGAGTTTTTACATGTTTCTATGTAAGGATTATAAGTGTACTAATTGTGAGTTTCATCATGGAACGGCTTACCTGGATAGTTGGAGAACTCCCAAAATTCTATTTTTCTTGGGCTAGTTGTGTACTTCTAGAAAAAGACCTTAGGAGCCAGGCGCGGTGGCTCACGCTTATAATCCCAGTACTTTGGGAGGCTGAGACAGGATAATCGCAAATTCAAAGCCAGCCTCAGCAATGACGAGGTGCTAAGCAACTCAGTGAGACCTTGTCTCTACATAAAACACAAAACAGAGCTGGGGATGTGGCTCAGTGGTCCAGTATCCCTGAGTTCAATCCCTGGTACTGAAAAAAAGAAAAGAAAAAGACCTTAGGTCTGGCCTACCAGGAGAGGTCTGATTACAAGCAGAGGGAGTTGGGAATACCAGCACTCAGTATCTATCACTTGGATCCCCCACCCTTGGTGCAGCAGTGAGGCTGTCCACTACATCTGTAGCTCCAAGACTAAAGACCCCTGCTCCAGAAAATTAATGAGGGGGCTGGGATTGTGGCTTAGTGGTAGAGCGCTTGCCTTGCATGCGTGAGGCGCTGGGTTCGATCCTCAGCACCACATAAAAATAAATAGAGATATTGTGTCCATCTACAACTAAAAAAATTTAAAAAAAAAAAAAAGAAAGAAAGAAAATTAATGAGGACCTGGGAGGCAGTCTAGAAAGTCAGATTGCTCCTCGAGCTCCACTCCCAATTTCAGAGGTTCCTGGAACTGCAGTGCAAAGCCTTTTGAGGACTGTGCAGTGTATGTATGGGTAGTCATTCAGCTTGACCCAAGTCTACCTTGGATTCTGTTGTCTTGGGTATGTTAAGTCATTTTCTTCATATCTGTTTGCTTTTTAGCTTCTAAAATTTTATTGTTCTCTTCAACCTTTAGCCTTAGGTCTTCAAAAAAAGAAAGTCCCTTTACTGTATTTTTTATCTAGTTTTCAAAGGAGGAAAGGAATATCTGATTGAATGTTTTCAGATCTTCCATCTTGACACAAACCATCTATGCTTTCTATATTGTCAGTTACCACTTTTTATATGGGTGAAGAAACAGAAATGTCTACCAAAGAATTGTTATTTATATAAAGCGTGTCTGAACTACACAATGGATAGTATCTACCACTAAAACATGTTAGGGAAGAATAATACCATTTTGAAATGTTCTCAATATATTAAGTGAAGAAATACATTATAGATCTTATGTACAGAGCAATCTTTTTGTTTTCTTTTTTTCCCAGGACTAGGGATAAAACCTGGGGCCTCATGCATGCTAGTCAAGTGCCCTGCCACTGAGTTATATTCCCAGCACACCTCACCCACCGCATTTTTTTCTAGAGGCCAAATGTCCAAAATCAAGGTGTTGGCACCTATAGGGAAAAATCCTTCCTTGCCTCTCCCCCAGCAACTGGTAATATAGTCAGTCCTTGATGTTCCTTGGTTTACCCAGCCCCCTTTTTAAAAATTTGAGACAGAATCACACTAAGATGCCCAGGCCATCCTCAAACATGGAATCCTCCTGCCTCAGCCTTTCAGGTAGCTGAGATTATAGGCATGTGCTACCATGCTTAGCTAGCAATTAAATTACATTTATTTATAGAGAATCAGTGTATACTAACACATTGTAATATTAACTTAGGTACAGAGAAGAAACCAATTCCCAGAAAGCTATGAGTGCTTATCTATGACTGGTAAAATGATAGATCAGAGCCGGGCGCGGTGGCTCAAGCCTGTAATCCCAGCACTTAGGGAGGCTAAGACAGGAGAATTGCGAGTTCAAAGCCAGCCTCAGCAGTGGTGAGGTGCTAAGCAACTCACTGAGACCCTGTCTCTACATAAAACACCAAATAGGGCTGGGGATGTGGCTCAGTGGTTGATTACACCTGAGTTCAATCCCCAGTACAAAAAAAAAAAAAAGATCAGATAGAAAATATGTGATCAGATCAAAAATAAATGCCTACCGGGCTGGGGCTGTAGCTCAGTGGTAGAGCGCTTGCCTAGCATGCATGAGGCACTGGGTTCGATCCTCAGCACCACGTATAAATAATAAATGAATAAAATAAAGATCCATCAACAACTGAAAAAAATTAAAAAAAAAAATAAATGCCTACCTGGGCACGGTGGCACACACCTATAATCCCAGCACTTTGGAAGGCTGAGACAGAGTTGTGAGTTAAAAGCCAGCCTCAGCAACAGTGAGGCACTAAGCAACTCAGTAAGACCCTGTCTCTAAATAAAACACAAAAATAGGCCTGGGGATGTGGCTCAGTGGTCAAGTACCCCTGAATTCAATCCCTAGTGCCAGTAAATAAATAAACAAACAAATGCCTAGAAGACAAAAAACTTCCAAGGAACACGTAAGAGCAAGCATATCTTCTTGCTGAGGCCTAATATCTTTGTTTTATTCTGCTAGATTAGGTGTAAACATCACCCTGTTGTGCAGATTTGCCAGATTCAAGCTTTTGCGTCCAAGGGTGGTCTGAAAAGTTATACAAACCCATGGCCTTTCTTCCTTTCTAGCCACCTAATGATCCCCATGGTATCCAGAGAGAAGATCTCATCCTCAGTCTTCGAGCTGTGCTGGCTTCTACACCACGATTTGCAGAGGTGGGTCTTAGCTAGGATTTGGGTAGATAGTGTCTGCCAAGAGAAAGCTCTGAAGAAAGAACAGTGAAACATGGAGAAAAGAAAGATTTAGGGCTGGGTCTGTAGCTCAGTGGTAGAGCACTTGCCTAGTGCATTTGAGGCACTGGGTTCAATCCTCAGCACACAAATAAGTAAATACATAGATAGATAGATAAAGGTATTGTATCCATGTACAACTAAAATTATTTTAAAAAGAAAAAAAAATATTTAATGTACATTAGGGTATGGCATCCTGCAGGTGTCTTGTGTGGCAAGTATCTTTAGACCTTCAACATAGAAAACTTAACCATCTCATCCCTTAGAGTAGTAATTCTGTCTCTAGATGGTGCTGTTTTTTGAAACCCTCCAGCTTTGCCAACTTGCCCATTTTTCAGGTAACTGGGACTGTGACCTGCTTAGCAGGAAGCTTAGCTTGCAATCATAATTCCTGACTTGAGTATAGCTCTTTTATGTCCCTTGAGACCCGTGGCAGTACGAACATAGTTGACCTTGGTGTAGATCAGACACCACCTATTTTAGCTTTAAGTTCTCTCCTATAGTTCCTACTCCCCCTGCTGATTGAGAAAGTGGATTCTGAAATTCTGAGTGCCAAGCTGGATTCTCTGCAGACTCTGGTGAGTGATTTTTCTCCTTGCAGGATCCAGCTCCCTTTAAATAAGTTACGGGTGCTAAAAGAGAAAGATTCTTGGACAGCCACAGAACAGTTCATAGGCATCAAAAGTTGTATACCCAGGCTGGGATTGTAGCTCAGTGGTAGAGAGCTTGTCTTGCATGCATGAGGCACTGGGTTCAATCCTCAGCAACACATAAAAATAAATAAATAAAGATATTGTGTCCATCTACAACTAAAAAAAAACTAAAAGAAAAAAAAGTTAGCTGTGCGCAGTGGCACGAGCCTGTAATCCCAGCACTTAGGGAGGCTGAGACAGGAGAATCGCGAATTCAAAACCAGCCTCAGCAATGGCGAGGCACTAAGCAACTCAATGAGACCCTGTCACAAAATAGGGCTGGGGATGTGGCTCAGTGGTCGAGTGCCCCTGAGTTCAATCTCCAGTACCAAAAAAAAAAAAGTTGTATGTCTACGATTTGGGCCCATGTGATCACCTGAAGCCCCCAGATACATAGTCTCATCCTGTGGTAACTGAGTGGTGAGGAAAGTCTCACCAGGACTTCCTCTTTATACTTCTTTTTCATAAGTCAGGATAAGCTGCTCTTTTTCTGGGTCCTGGGTAGAACATTCTGCTGGGAACCAGTCTCCTTAATGTGCCAAGGTGCCTGCATCTCAGGACATCTGAATGTGTAAGTAGCTGACACCTGCTGTTTCCTTGGTAGAATGCCTGCTGTGCTGTGTATGGACAGAAAGAACTGAAGGACTTCCTCCCCAGCCTTTGGGCTTCTATCCGTAGAGAGGTGAGTGTTACTTACTTAGCTAAACCTCACTATTAATTCCAGTTGTTAGGCATGAAGGGAAATAATTCCCATTGTCCTCTTTTCCTATGTCCCCAGGGTCAGGGTACTAGGCCTGGTTATTCAGCAGGCAAGCAAGGTCTACTCTCCATTCCAGTTGAGTAACAAAGGAAAGAGTTCCTATGCATGAGCCAGCTGCATGATGAGGGCACATGATCACCTTTGTACTATGTCCACTTCCTGTCCTCTAATGTCAAAGAGTGTGGGTCATGGTATGGATACCATACTGAACAGTGAGGGAAAGAAAGAGACTTTAGATGGTGGATCCCCATAGCCACTACTCAAAAGTTGGCATCCTGTTTCTTAAAAAGTAAGTGTAATAATCCTATTGGAACTAAGGACTTGGTGAGGATAATCAGTGGCAAAGACACCATTGAGGTATTCCTAAAAGTTTTTGATATTCTGCCCCCAAAGAAATATCCAGTGGATGGGTGGGGTTTCATCTGGTGCAGGCTCACCTCAGTAGCCATGGGATCCCTCCCTGACAGGTGTTCCAGACGGCAAGCGAGCGGGTGGAGACAGAGGGCCTAGCAGCCCTCCTCTCCCTGACGGCGTGTTTGTCTCGCTCTGTGCTGAGGGCTGATGCTGAGGACCTCCTTGACTCCTTCCTTAGCAACATTCTACAGGGTAATGGGACCATGACAGCCAGAAAAGGGATTGAGCACAATAGAGATGACATTTCTCAAGGGCCAATGACCCTTCATGTGTAGCCCTCAATGTTCAGTGATTTGGGGCCTGTACCCCTAATATGAATTGAAGACAATTTGGTAACTGCTAGCACTATTCTAGGTCTCAATCTCCAACCTCCATGGACTATAGGGGCAGGAGGCAGCATTTGGCCTACTCCCCAGGTCTGTGATTGCTGCCTCTCTAGACTGCAGGCACCATCTGTGTGAGCCAGATATGAAGCTGGTGTGGCCTAGTGCCAAGCTGTTGCAGGCAGCCGCAGGTGCATCTGCTCGAGCCTGTGACCACATCACCAGCAGTGTGCTGCCTCTACTGTTGGATCAGTTCCACAGGCACAATCAGGTAAGGGGGTATAGTCTTTGGGGAGGGAGATGATGTGACCAACGTGCTAGGATCCTTTTCTCAAAGAAAGAGAGACACCAAAGTTTTAGCTTGGGCCCAGAGGGATCTGGGGTTTTCTTCCCATTATCTGATGTTCATTCCCTTATTCACTCTTTTTTTTTTTTTTTAGTTGTTGATGGACCTTTATTTTAAAAAAATTTTTTATTTATATGTGGTGCTAAGAATCAAACCCAGTGCCTCACATGTGCTGGTCAGGTGATCTACCACTGAGCTACAACCTCAGCCCCTTTATTCACCCTATCACTGACTTAAGTCTTATATAAAAGGATAATTTTCCCCATTTTCAATGTGACAGGATTGAAATCCTTTAAAATATTTTTTGACTCTAGTACTCTTCAAAACATTCTAGAGTAACCAGCGGCGGACAATCCTTGAAATGATCCTGGGTTTCTTGAAGCTGCAGCAGAAATGGAGCTACGAGGACAAAGGTGAGGTCACCTTCCAGTTGAGGTATCTTGAGGGATGATGAAACCTGCAGCCCATAAAGGATAACAGGACAGATTGCTGTACAGAGATAGTTTAGAACAATGGTCCTGTTCTGAGGTCACTGAATGGATGAGACCTATTTATTTTTCCAATATATTCCTGGATGCCTCGTGGATTAAGCTCTTAAATCTGTTCTGAGTTGTCTTTGCTGCACTGCTGAGTCAGGGAAATGGAATGTAGGGTTTCCTTCTAACCTGGCCTCTGTCTCTCCCTAGAAGAAAGGCCTCTGAGTGTTTTCAAGGACCAGCTTTGTTCACTGGTGTTCATGGCCTTAACAGACCCCAGCATTCAGCTTCAACTTGTTGGCATCCGTACACTCACAGTCTTGGGTGCCCATCCAGGTACATCTTAGGGGAAAGAGAAAAGATATGGGTATGGGCCCCTTCCTGGTGATTTTTTGTCTTAAATGAAGAACAAGCCGGGCGCAGTGGCACACACCTGTAATCCCACCACTTTGGGAGGCTGAGACAGGAGAATTGCGAGTTCAAAGCCAGCCTCAGCAACGGCGAGGTGCTAAGCAACTCAGTGAGACCCTGTCTCTACATAAAACACAAAATAGGGCCGGGGATGTGGCTCAGTGGTCAAATGCCCCTGAGTTCAGTCCTTGGTACCAAAAAAAAAAACAGTCTTCATTCCCTGTTCTCACTGCAATGCTAGTTGATTTGGGATTTCCAGTAGGATTTTTGGAAAGGTTATAGTGGCTGCAGGGGAAGAAAGATGAGATTCATGTTCCCTTCTAATCACAGGTCTCCTATCTACTGGGGACTTGGAGCTGGCAGTGGGTCACCTGTACAGACTGAGCTTCCTGGAGGAGGATTCACAGAGTTGGTGAGAATCTAAAGCAGTGAGGTAGAGCACGCTGTTCCCTGCCTCTGTATGGCAGCAACAGATGCAGCAAGGACCAGGGCTCTGTGCTTCTGACCCTTGTCTCTCCTTAGGGAAGGTGGGCTCTGTGTTTGGCTCTGGCTGCTAACCGGTTGGAGAGATGAGGGACTGCTCTCTCTTTTCTTGGGCATTAAGAAGCCCTGTCCAACTCAGTGGTGTAGGTATTTGAGTCCTGCTCTTTAGCAAGGTGGCCTTGGGAGCCCACACTCCTAGATCTGCCTGTTGGCAGGCCTTGGTGAAAGAACAGTAGTCTAAGACTCAGCTAATGCTTATCTGCTCTGGCCCCAGCAGGGTGGCAGCACTGGAAGCATCAGGAGCCCTAGCTGCTCTCTACCCTGTGGCCTTCAGCAGCCACCTGATTCCCAGGCTTGCTGAGGAGCTATGCAGAGGTAGGTATGGCTAATCCTCTGTGACCTAGCCCTTCAGAGCAAGGCTTTGGAGGCCTTCATGCTTGCTCCCGTCACACAGTGAAACCTTGTCTCCTGGGTTGCTTTCAGGGGAGTCAGATTTGGCTAGAGGGGATGAGCCCACCAAATGCTCCCGGCATTTGCGCTGTCTGCAAGCTTTGTCAGCTATTTCAACACATCCCAGCCTTGTCAAGGAGACGCTGCCTTTGCTGCTGCAGCATCTCTGGCAGGTGAGCAAAGGTAAGTACCAGGAATAATAACAAGTGGGTGAAATAGGGAGTTGCAGCCAGGGTTGAAGTTAACACCGCTAAGGCAGTGGTTCTGATCATAGGCTTTACATAAGAGTGACAATGGTAAACTTCTTAAAGAAATTTATATATACTAATTGTATGACATTTTAATATGTGTATATACTATATAATGATTAGATGAGAATGATTGAAGGATCACCTCATATTTATCATGTCTTTGCATTGGGAACATTCAAAATCCTATTTGCTATTTTGAAATATTCAACTCAGTGAGGCCTGGGTTTGATCCCCAGCACTGAAAAAAAATTTTTTTTCAATTAATTGTTATCAGCCATAATTACCCTACTGTACTATTGAACATTCAAAGTTATTTCTCCTGTCCAGCAGCACCCCCTGTAACTCATTAACTGTCACCTCTTCATTCCCCACCCCATACCCTTCCCACTCTCTGGGAAGCACTATTCAAAACACAGTATTTAGAGCTGGGCATGGTGGCGCATGCCTGTAATCCTAGCACTTTGGGAGGCTGAGACAGGAGAATTGCGAGTTCAAAGCCAGCCTCAGCAACAGCGAGGCACTAAACAATTCAGTGAGACCCTGTCTCTACATAAAACACAAAATAAGGCTGGGGATGTGGCTCAGTAGTCAAGTACCCCTGAGTTCAATCCCTGGTACCAAAAAAAAAAACCCAAAAAAACAGTACTTAGGGGCTGTAGTTGAAGTTGTAGTTCAGTGGTAGAGTGCTTGCCTAAGCATGTGAGGCACTGGGGGTTTGATCCTCAGCACCACATAAAAATAAATGTGTCCATCTACAACTTAAAAAAAATTAAAAAGAAAAAATAGTATGTCTTTCTGTACATGTAGTGAACTTAAAAAAAAAATTACTGATACCTGGGCCTTAGTCCAGTTGAATCATTCTCTGAGGAGGGTTGGGACTTGGACAGCAACAATTGTGAAACTTTCTCAAGTGATTTTCAAGTGGGGTCAGAATTGAGGAACAGCCAGGTGCGGTGGCTCAAGCCTGTAATCCTAGCACTTTGGGAGGCTGAGACAGGAGGATCGCAAGTTCAAAGCCAGCCTCACTGACAGCGAGGCTCTAAGCAACTCAGTGAGACCCTGTCTCTACATAAAACACAAAATAGGGCTGGGGATGTGGCTCAGTGGTCGAGTGCCCCTGAGTTCAATCCTCGGTACCAAAAAAAAAAAAAAAGAATTGAGAAACACTACCCTTGAGGCATGGTGCTCAGTATTGTCAACCAGCAGCCTGGGTGTCATCTAGAAACTCACTCAAAATGCAGTCTCAATCCTTTACTGATAAGAATCTGCTTTTGAGCTAGGTTCCCCAGGTGACTCAAGTACTCTCAAGGCCAAAGTGACAATAGCTATTGCTACTAGGAACCTATTCATGGTCACCCTGGGTTCTCACTAACCAGTTCTCTGCTTTGGACTGTCCAGCCCTTGTGGGTGGACTCAGCAGCTATTAGGTAGAGAAAAGAATACTAGACTCTCACTGTGGCCTGTGTCTGATTACTGACTGCACTTCCTGTGACCCTGAAAAAAACTGATAATTCCATTTCTGTAAATTGGAGGAAGTGATACTTCTAGAGTTGTTAAGAAAACAAAGGGGAGAATGTAAGTGCCTCTGCCTGCTGCAGCATTGGCACAGAGCTGGTCTCAACTTTAAAGTCTGAATAGAGAAAAAAGCTAATGACTGGGCTCTTTAATAAGACACTTTCTTCTCTGGTCATTGTCTTTGACTGTTCTTCCCATCTACTGTATCAGAAATACCTGGAAGTGCTTTTCAGAAAACTTTAGAGAACACTGACTTTCTTCCCACCAGGGAATGTGATTGCAGGATCCACTGAAGTTATTGCTGTCTGCCAGAGTCTCCAGCAGGTGGCAGAAAAATGCCAGCAGGACCCAGAGAGCTGCTGGTATTTCCATGAAACTGCTGTACCTTGCTTGCTTGCCTTGGCTGTGCAGGCTTCAATGCCAGGTAATTTTCTCCACCTCTCCTTGGCATCCTCTCAGAATTCTGTCCTCCACTATTGTTGGACAGCCCTGCCATCCACTGGGTATTAATGCTACTGCCTTTTGTACCATCAGGTTTATTTTGAATCTTTTGTCCAGGTGAAATTTCACTTCAGAGGAAAGGGTGCTAACATGTCAGTGGCAGAAACCAAGATCCACTAGAGTTGGTAGTATTCAAAAGGATGCATACTGGGCTGGGGATATAGCTCAATGGTAAAGCATTTGAGATCCTAGGTTCAATCTCTTGTACCTAAAAAAAAAAAAAAGATATATACCTTATTTCCTTTTAATTGATATTATGGGGATAATCATATCTACATTACAGAGTAGTTGTTGGTAAGGATTAAGGAAGATAATGTGTTTGGTACATGATAGTTGCTATACATAAGGACCTACAAAGATAAATCCAAGCTGTTTTAAAAATTTTTAAAAGACCAGCATTTCTAGTTCTAATATTAAAAATGTTCATATTAACATTCTCTTTTCCCATTGTTGCCTAGTCTGAGGACTATGCACAGTGCTTCCGAGAGCTCCACAGGTTAAACGACTTGTTTCTGATGCCTTGCTGGTTCCCAAAACCACAATACCACTAGAGGACAGGTTGAGAATTGCTGCTATGCAGCTTGAGTAGAGCCCATTGTGACGACAGGAATTAAACGTTTTGGATTTCTGAACCAGTCAAGGCCTTCTGATTCTATGTATGTGTGTTGGTGTTTTATTTTTGCAGAGAAGGAGCCCTCAGTTATAAGAAAAGTGCTGTTGGAAGATGAGGTCTTGGCTGCCATGGTGTCTGTCATTGGCACTGCCACCACCCACCTGAGCCCTGAGTGAGTATAAGTTTTGCTGACAAAACAAAAGGGGTTTTGAACACCATGGACTAAAGGGGTGGGTAAGCCATAGACCAGTGTTCTTAGCTGCAGAATCCCCTGTAGAATATTTTTAAAATATACATTGAGTTCCTTACTAGATTTTTAAGCTCTAAGAGAGTCAAGATTTGGTCTATCTGGTTCACTGCTCTATCACAACAGTCTCAAAGGGAATGGTTCCAAACATAATGTGTGCCAAATGTCAAAATACATGATCCTGGCCTGTCCCACTGGCTCAGTGACCCTAATGAGAACCCCAGTTGGAAAGGCACTGCTGTGGAAGGAAGGAAGGGCTGTTTAGAATCCTAGCCCTTTGGGACTGGGGTTATGGCGCAGTGGTAGCGTGCTCGCCTAGCACGCATGAGGCACTGGGTTCGATCCTCAGCACCACATAAAAATAAAATAAAGATATTCTGTTTGCCTACAACTAAAAAATAAATATTAAAAAAAAAAAAAAAAAAGAATCCTAACCCCTTGGTAACACCTGTACTCTGCCCCCCAGGTTAGCTGCCCAGAGTGTCACCCGCATTGTGCCCCTCTTCTTGGATGGCAACACCTCCTTTCTGCCTGAAAACAGCTTCCCAAGCAGATTCCAGCCATTCCAGGTGACAGTCTGATGGATCAGATGAGGGAGAATCTTGGGATTTGTGTCCTTCAAACTTATTCTTGTAGGGCTGATCTGGGATGGGTATAGGGGCAGACAAGCCTACTACTGGTGGATAGGCCTGAAACTGCTTTTGTTTTCCCCTTATAGGATGGCTCCTCAGGGCAGAGGCGGTTGATTGCACTGCTTATGGCCTTCGTCTGCTCTCTGCCACAAAATGTAAGTTACTATAACATTTGGGGAGTTGGCTCTTGGGTGACCTGGGCTGAAATTTGCCTTAGGCCAAGCTAAGTTTTTACTTACCCCACTAGAAAATTTAGTTCTCATCCATCTTCATGCCAGACCCTGGTGGCACTTCCTACTGGGTATCTCTCAGAGTTCAAGTATTTTCTGGGTCCGTTACATTTCTGTAGGTGGAAATCCCTCAGCTAAACCAACTCATGCGGGAGCTTTTGGAGCTGAGCTGCTGTCATGGCTGCCCCTTCTCCTCCACTGCTGCTGCCAAGTGTTTTGCAGGACTCCTCAATAAACATCCTGCAGGTATTAGAGTAAGCCTGGGTTGGGAGCCTCCTCAAGCCTTTAAAAAGGGGGCTTGCTGCCAGGCGCACTGTCATACATTGTAATTCCAGGAATAAAAAGGGCTGGGGATGTAGGTCAGTAGTAAAGCACCTCTGGGTGCAATCCCCAGTACCTCAAAAAAAAAGAGCATATTAGTAATATAACAGGGCTGCCCCTGCTCAAACACTGTCTTCAGTTCTTGGGACAAGACTCTAGAGGAGAAGTTGGACAAAGCATTACAGGGCTCTGCAGTGGCACTCACAGAGAAGTAAGTCTTTATTGGGAGTAGACAACCTTCCCTGAATGCCAGCATCCCTGTGTTGACTAGACTATACCAGGCTCTCAGGCTGGTGTCTTATTTTTTCTACAGGCAAAATGATACTGTTCTTTGTAATGGTTTCTTGAGTATTCTGCACTTGAATGACTTACATCCTCATGGTTAAAGGAAAAATTGTGCTGCCATTGCATCAGCATGTCCTGTTTCCTTTTTAGGGCAGCAGCTGGATGAATTCCTCCAGCTGGCTGTGGACACAGTGGAAAACAGCCTGGGCTCCAAGCCTTCACGCAGTCAGGCCTTCACACTGCTGCTCTGGGTAAGGAGGTGGGATAGATTCTGGCTAGACACAGGCAGTTACATTTGGTTAAATAACATGTCCCTGATGACCCTGAGCCATAAGCAGCTATCTCAGGGTTCTGGGGTTTGACTTCTCTCATATTTCAGGTAACAAAGGCCCTAGTACTCAGATACCATCCTCTCAGTTCCTGCCTTACTGCCCGGGTAAGTCTTTTCTGGGAGACAGGAGAACTCCAACTTAAAACAGGAACCCCGTTAACTCTGTTGCTCTTAGAAACCACTTTCAGTCTCCTCCTTGGTATTTTAGGTTCTTTTCCTCTGATGTACTTCAAAGGTTCTCTTTTCTCTAGCTCATGGGCCTCCTGAGTGACCCAGAACTAGGCCCAGCAGCAGCCGATGGCTTTTCTCTGCTCATGTCTGACTGTACTGATGTGCTGACTCGAGCTGGTCACGCTGAAGTGCGGATCATGTTCCGTCAACGTTTCTTCACAGATAACGCGCCTGCTTTGGTCCAAGGCTTCCACGGGGCTGCTCAAGGTGAGAAGTCTGAAAGGTAGGCCCCCGGATATATAGGCCTGTTTCACTTGATAACAGTGTCTAAAATAATTTACAACCCAAGTGCATCTTTAGAGCTATGCTGTGTTCTATATCCAGAAAACTAAACTTCCACATTCTTGCCCCATTTTTTCCTTTGATGGGTATATTTTGTTTATTCTGAGCTTGAATTGCTTTGTTTGTTTCCCTTCTCTTTTTCTGTGTTGAAATCCCAGCCTTGTCAGAGATTGGAGTGGAGTTCTCAAACTGAATGTCTAAGCCCGTTTCTCCCCTAAGCGTCTCCATTTTTTTTTTTTTTTTTTTTTTAACAGATGTGAAGCCAAACTACCTAAAGGGTCTGTCTCATGTACTCAACAGATTGCCCAAGCCTGTGCTCTTACCAGAGCTGCCCACAGTAAGTTTCTATAATCAGCCTCCAAGCGAGGGACAAAGCTTTTCCCACAACCTGGGCCAGAAAGGGGAGGAGAACCAAGATCATTACAACATGGTCACCCCTTTTCTGTTGCCTCTTAGCTTCTTTCCTTGCTGTTGGAGGCCCTGTCATGCCCCGATTCTGTGGTCCAGCTGTCCACTCTCAGCTGCCTTCAGCCTCTTCTACTGGAAGCACCCCAAGTCATGAGTCTTCATGTTGATACCCTGGTCACCAAGTTTCTGAACCTCAGTTCCAGCCCTTCCATGGTGCGTTGAGCCCTAGCACCTCTCTGGTACTTCATCTCTCCGTGTGTCTCCCCTCACCTCCTTATGGTTGTGTTCCAGGCTGTCCGGATAGCTGCGCTGCA
Organism: Geosciurus inauris; assembly: GCA_004024805.1. Classification (NCBI taxonomy): domain Eukaryota; kingdom Metazoa; phylum Chordata; class Mammalia; order Rodentia; family Sciuridae; genus Geosciurus; species Geosciurus inauris. Next base: position 58,311 of record PVHX01007373.1, on the reverse strand, counting down.
GTGTATGCATGCTCTCACTCACCTGCCCACTCCTGTGGTGAGTACCTCCGTTGTCCTCCTGGCCTGGGAACCTCTTATAAGAGCCAAGGAAGTACCTTTTTACCTTCATCAAATGAGATCAGCCACCCTGCTGTGTGGTTAAGATATACTACAAGGTACAGATAAGCACAGATTTTTCTCCCACTTGGGGCCAGAATGAATCTATTAAATATTGACCACCCAATTAATAAAATGGCCATCCTGTCACTTGGCATCCTCTAGAATCATTTTAGAGTAGAATATATTGCATGTGCTTAGTGCCCTTGGTTCAGTCTCTCCCACCAAAAACAGATAGGACATGTTATGCTCTTTTTAGAATATTAGTTACACAAAGCCAGAGATGCAGCACTCTGGTTGCTGTCTGACCTAGGCTAAGATTATCTCCTCTGACTCCACAGCTGCTGCCATATAAACCACAGGTGATCCGGGCATTAGCCAAACCCCTGGATGATAAGAAGAGACTGGTGCGAAAGGAAGCTGTGTCAGCTAGGGGAGAGTGGTGAGTTCTAGGTCATGGGGAGAGATGGGACCAAAATGAGCCTTACTGCTGATGCTACCAATGTTCTTTCTGCTTACAGGTTTCTGCTGGGGAGCCCTGGCAGCTGAGCCCTTATTTCTGGCCTAGACTCTTCTGACAATCTAACCTGGAATTACTAACTCTTGAGCCATCTTGCCCAAGGCAAGACCTTAGCCTCTGCCCGCCTTTCCCAGAGACACAGCACAAGCGCTGGGCCTCTGCTGCATGGCTATACAAGAAAAACCAGAGTCCTAATTTCTAATGGATTCATGAAGTGACTGAGCAAGTCTCCTTGTTTTTGACAGAAGATCTTGGGTTGTGGGGCCCTTCTGTTCTATCTCATGTCAGGAAAAGGGAGCTATGCTGCTGAGGGGTGAGTGCAGATGACTGTGGCCCTGAAGACCAGGGATAGTGGATGATATTGGAATGTGTGTGTACCTGCAGGAGAATAAAGATTTCTATTGGTAAATGGTGCTAACCATCAGAGATATTCCCCCTCACTCCACATATGCCTCAGTAGCACACTGCCAGAGGTGGCACAGTGATTTTAGGGGTTAGTCAAGAATTCTGCAGGGCATCCAACTCCTCCGAGTAAGGGTAATGAAGGCAAGCAGAATATCTACTCAATAGGCCCTGATGCTAACTTCTCCCTTCCCCACCCTAGAACTAGGCAAGAGTTGAGAACCATATACCTTTACAAATCAAATGCCTTTATTTTTGTTCCCTTCATTAGCATGTGACAAGTGGCAGTGACCTTGGTAGCAGGCCTGCTATCTTTGCCCCATTAAGAAGCCAGGATCCCAGCTGTACCCCTCAGGTGTTTCCCCAAACAGCAAGTGGAAGAGATGATGGCCAGCCCCATAGCTGTGATATGGAGAACATCAGATCAGCACCAGGCAAGGTGGCTAGCTGCCTGACCCCTAGGCTGGGGCTGGAACTTATTTGCCTGAGTAAAGGGATTTCAGTCCTAGGATTTCTCCACATTGTGTCTTGCTTCTGCAGTGGCCAGGTTGGTCCTTCAGTTGTTCCTGCATAGTACCCTAAGGCAGGCCCACTGGCTCCTTTTGATGAAGGATTCCAAAGAAAGCTGCCCTTGGAGGCCCTTGAGACAGTATAGGCAGCAGAACAAATACTCAAGTTGTGACTGACACAACCCAGCTTACACGGCCATCACAGAGGCTGAGTGAACAGTCACCCAAGGAGGAGGCTCCCAGCTCATTCCATTCCCATGGGGCAAGTGACTAGAAGGTAACAGCACCCGGGTAAGCCAATGCCTACAAGAGAAGACAGAAATGTTTCTGAGTTCCAAAAGCTCTTGGTGTCCTTTCTGTTTATTTTACAGCAAGCATAAATCAAGCACAAAGGTAACAAGAGTCCTAATTTCCTCTGCCTAATACTATCCATTTAATCTGCCTTCTAGGTCCTTCAAGGCCTTTTGAGGTTTTGAGCTATTCTAAGGAGTCTCTGCACGCAATGTTAAGCAGCAGTGTTCTGAGGATGGGAAAGGGAGGAACTGACATTCATCTGGTTGTTACTGCCTCAGTAATTGAGTTTGAAGAATGACTTCCCCTTGTCTCTAGGGCTGAGAGAGCTAGCTTTGTTTATCACCTCAGGACCTCTACCATAAGTGGAGTACCTCAATCTCAATACATTATTAGCTTGAACTCCAGACACTGCCTACAAATGAAAAGTGATTGGCAACTACTACCTACTACCTTTCTCAGGATTCTAGTGTAGTCATTTTGAAGCCTTATCTGCTCTTTAAGCCACGGGTTGATCCCTAAGCCCCTCTGGGTTTTTTTGTTTTGTTTTGTTTTTTTAATATTTATTTTTTAGTTGTAGGTGAACAGAATATCTTTATTTTTTTAAATGTGGTGCTGAGGATCGAACCCAGTGCCTCACACGTGCTAGGCGAGCACGCTACCACTGCGCCATAACCCCAGCTGAGCCCCTCTGTTTTAAATGAAAGCAAAGCTCTTTACTCCTACAGTCTTGAACTGTGCAAAGACAGGGACCATTAGCTACATGTGGCTACTTAAATCTTTTGGTGGTACTATCCACATTCTATGTATTCCCAGGTAGAGGCTATCTTCTTCATCACAGAGTTCTTTGGGTGGCACTGGTCTCTTACTTTACCTTCCTGTGTCCACACCCAGGAATACCTTCCAGTTGTCCAGACAGCCATAGTTGTAAGGATTCCTAAATACCTAGAGCCAAGGGGAAGAAAAAAACATTTCTACAAACCTCTTCTATGTAATCCCCTTCTCATTTTGGAGACAGATGGCTAAGCTGAAGCCCAGGTAGGCAAGTTCTGGCTGTATGTGATAGTTGCAAAGTCATTCCTGACCATGTCCTCTGCTTCCAGGACACAGGTTCAGTTACCTACCTGACCACCCAAGCCCTCAACTCCACTCACTCTGCCCTTGGCCTGTAGTCGACGTCTTTCCTTCTTGTTGATATGCCTTTCGATGCTAGTCTCACCCCGGCTGATGAGAACAGCATGCCATATGGTTAGGGCACCCAGGGCAAGTGCCACGGAACTAAGAAAAGGGACAAAGATTGGTGGAAATTAGGGCCAGTGGATGTAGGTCTAAAACTGAACTGCACAATGATATAGTTAGCAACTTCTGCCTCATCTTTCTTATCTCCTGACATACTTCCTAGATTAACTTGTACTTCACCATATCTATAAAGAGCACCAGGATCCTAGCTACTCAGGAGGCTGAGGAAGGGGTATCACAAGTTCAAGGCCAGCCTAGGGCTATTTAGTGAGAGACTGTCTCCAAATAAAATTTTAAAGGGGCTAGGGATATAGCTCAGTGGTGGAGCACATTTGTATTATGTGTGAGGCCCCAGGTTCCATCCCTAATACCTAAAAAAATTTTTTTCTAATGTATCTATATAGGCTGAGAATAAGTTATGTGGAAGGGAAGGTGGGGAAATAAGTCTACTGAGCAAAATGTTCTATATTTCCTCACAACTCATGCTTGGGAGACAGTGGAAGGTAGTAAGAACACTGAGGATCAGATAAGGGTTACATGAAATTCACGTTCCAGCTCTAGCACTCCTGGCTATGTATCATGGAACACATCACTTCATTCCTCTAGTTTTCAGTTTTCCTTACCTATAAATGCAGTCGCCTACCCTATTTATTGGTATTATTTTATGGTATTACCAGGAATAAGTGAGTTTAACTTACCTTGGCACATAACAAATAACAAGCATGCTTACATCCTTAGTGCTTGGTAAACAGCAGTCAATGCTCATGTCTTTAGTGTTCCCTGCCCCAAAATGCTGAAGAAAAGTGCTGACTTTGCCAACCTCAATTAGACTAGAATGGAGGCAAGTTCAAAGCCAGCCTCAACAATAGTGAGGTGCTAAGCAACTCAGTGAGACCCTGTCTACATAAAACACAAAACAGGGCTGGGATGTGGCTCAGTGGTCAAGTACCCCTGAGTTCAATCCCCAGTATCCCTCCCCTCCCCCCAAAAATCCAAGTTAAATACCTGCACAGGAACCAGAGGTAGACAAGGCTCTTGTGAGTTATCCTTTCTCGAAAGGAGAAGGTGGGTGGAGGGGTCTGGTGGTAAGTCTGGAAAAAGAAAACAGCAAACCCTGGCTCCTTTGCTCAGCTGGTCTCCAGCAACTCCCACCAAAGCCCCCAGCACCTATATGCAGAAAGTATTCCAAACCCAGGCAGAAAAAAATGGAGACTAAAGCTACAGAGGAGTTAGGACAGCAGGCAAAGCAGTGGACCAAGCCTGGTGGCACCATCACATGGACAGACACTGGGCAGAGCAGATCTGGACAAGATGGAAAAGCACAGGAGGAGCTGACCCTGAGCCTTCAGGTTGACAACATGAATGGGGCTCCAGGGGAAGCCACTCCATTCCCCAGCCATTACTCCTTTATATGGCTGTATCCCCAAGAAAGGAGACCAGACCCATACCCAGCATACACTAATTGGAGAGGAAAGAATCATTAAGTACTGAGAAGAGCAGCAGAGATACAGCATATGAGCCAAGATGTGCTCAGAATAAGGAGTTCCAAAAGGCAGAGTGGGGATTACCCAGATGCAGATGGACCAGCTTGATGTCTGTCCCCTGGAACCCCATTACACAGACTAACACAGGCTCCTTGCTGCTCAGGCCATCACCAAGGCAGAGTCCAGGCTCAGCCCGAAGAGGTGATGATGGGACAGTCAAAAACTGTCACATCCCAGACACTTCCAGCTTACCCCCAGGCCACTTAGTGGCTACCTACTACAGCCTCCCTAAACATCCCTGATTCAGCCTACTGAGGCTCAGCTGTCTGAGCAGCTCTATGCCCCTGGCCTGAGCAGCAGGAGGCAGTAGGGTGGGGACAGCCCACCTGGTTGGCAACCGCCTGCAGTTTGTTCTTGTCGAGCTGTTTCATTTTCTAAGGGGATGGAAAACAGTGCTGGTTATACTCTTAAGGCCCTGGGGTGGAGGTGCTACCAGTCCCATTCCTTAGGGACAGGCTCACACCCTGAAACTCTGCACTACTGAGCCACCCTGCTAACCATAGGCTCACCTCAATGGCAGCATAAGCCTCCCGGAAAAGGTCCCAACTTCCATAGCTGCAGTAGACACAGCCCAGAGTCATGAAAAAGCAGAAAGAGAAGAAGTACCGATGGTTATAGTGGCCCACACAGTTATTTAGCCAGGCTGGTGGGGACGTGATTAAGGATAAGATCAAACACAATTTCAGTGGTGTCCAGGCCCCTGGTTCATACTTGGTTAAAGACAGCATCAACCAAGCAAGAACTATTTTTCCAAAGGCAAGAAAATATGGGATTGTTTCCTAAGGTTCAGGTCAAAGTCTTATGAGCTTTTCAGAGCACTCAAGTCCCACTAGAAAATCATAAAAATGAACCTCCCAATAGTTCAACCTAGCTGGGGTTAGCTGGACATCTGTATGGGACAACAGAAGAGGATCCATGGTTCTATTGGTACCCCTAGAGGACAGCCACAGAAGCCTTGGAAACTCTTTCCACCCAATATCTACTAGCATAACAGCCTACAAAAGAAACCTGTTAGAAGATTCCTTGCTCCCAGAAGATCCATCCCAGAGAGCCTATGAGCCTCCTGTGCACCTCAAGAGATGATCACCCCCACAATGCCTTTTCTACTAACTTCTCATGAGCTCAGTGTTGTCTGCAGAGTGAAGTCTTGGGCCTATGGCCATTAACCCTGTATAATGCTCTGGAACTAAAGAAGGCAGCCTCAGGCAGAAGAAAGGAAAAGGATACGGCAGTGATGATCCATCTTCAGCACACACCTGTGAGGGAGGGACACAGGCTCTGTTTAGGTGGCCATGGTTCTTGAGATGTCAGTACCAATCTTTTCCTACAAGGACCAGCATCCTGCTGAGGTGGAGAGGGCACAGACTTAAGACAGCCAGGCTTTGCTTCAAACCCAGCTCTATAACTTATTGGCTATGTGATACTGGACAAAGTAACTAATCTCTCTCAGTCTGTTTCCACAAGTAGTAGTAATGCTTAACTCAGAACCATCCTGAGGACTACATATCAGGAAATTAAGAGCATGTTGCCTGGGATGAGATGAGTACTTAATACATGTCACAGCAAACTCTAAGGTTTTGCCCCAGGGCCACAGCAAGAGTCACCACTGGGGTTCATAAAGAACAAAGCCAAGACCAACCTATTGCAGATGCTGCAGTGGTGTGTTCTGGCAGGTTTGGGATAAATACACTTCTTACAGATGGAGACTGTAGCAATGTCATTCCTGCCCTGTGAAGAAAGAGCATCATGACCACCGTGGCAGCACCATTTCTATGCCTCAAAATATTCCATGGTACTCTCCCTCCCACTCATGGGACTGGCTCATATAGCCTGCAACTCTGCCCCTCCCCCCATGGGGAACCCACCTGGGGTGGGTACCCAGGTGGAGTGGTGATGGCCTGGTAGTAATGGAAGACGATGAGAATCAGATTCCAGTGACTGTAGAAGAAATGCCAGCAGAGTCGTGGCACTGAGTAGGTTTGAAGGATGAGAGGCAGGACACACAAGTAGGCGATGGCCACGATAGAGCCCGTCAGCACTATCACCAGCACCACGAACACCTGCCAACACCAGTGAGGTCAGGTAGACACAGTAAGAACGCTACACCCAGAGGGGACTCAGGAATTTCTCTGGGGGTAGAGGGCTGGCCTCCAGAACCTAGTGTGGTTCTATCAGAGAGAGACATGTCTCTCTGCTCCCCCCAGAACATTCATTTTCCTGCTCCCGGGCATCACTTACCACCCCAAACCAGCGGATCACGTTGTCCACCAGCCAATAGACCGGCTCAAAGGCAGCATCAACAGCAGTATCACTGCCCCCAAAGGAGTTATAGAGCAAGGAGCGCAGGCAGACCTTGCCATAGCGCCAGCGCTGTACCAGGCCCCGGAGCAGAGGAGGGCAGCGGCGCCTGTAGCCCAGGAGCAGAAGCAGGTTCAGGCAGAGGCGGGCTGGGCCCAGCAGCAGGCTCCGCTGACCCCTCATGGCTCCTAGGAAAGCATACCATTGTAAGGATCCAGTGTGAGTCCTATCCCTCCCTACCCAACCAGTGGGAAGGCCCTGAGCACTAGTTCAGAGGGCAACCACCTAAGACTAGGACCCAATTAGGCCAGTCACCATCTGTGAGGAATAGGAAGGTCACTTCACTTTTCTACAGAATGTCCAGTGCTGGTGTCCCAATCAGAAAAAGGGACTGGAGGTTCTGAACCTGCATAAATTGTATTTACATTACACCAGAGGGATGCACGGCAAATCCACTTAGACTAAAGGGGTCACAGTATTAGAGTGAGGGAGAGGAAGGTGGCATCAATCAAAGGAGTCTTTGGAGCCATCTGTGTAGAAAGACCATTGAGTGGAGCATGGCCCACATGAACAGGCCTCCTGTCTGCCCTGCCCACCAAATGTGAAACATATGGATCCTGCACGTAGATCTGTCTTGGCAAAAGATACTTTTTCCAGCCGGGCGCGGTGGCTCAAGCCTGTAATCCCAGCACTTAGGGAGGCTGAGATAGGAGAATCGCAGAGTTCAAAGCCAGCCTCAGCAATGGCGAGGCACTAAGCAACTCAGTGAGACCCTGTCTCTACATAAAACACCAAATAGGGCCTGAGTTCAATCCCCAGTACCAAAAAAAAAAAAAAAGATACTTTTTCTTCAGCTGGGCACAGTGGTGCACGCCTGTAATCCCAGCACTTTCAGACCCTGAGACAGGAGAATCATGAGTTCAAAGCCAGCCTCAGCAACGGTGAAGCACTAAGCAACTCAGTGATACCCTGTCTGTACATAAAAAACAAAATAGGGCTGGGGATGTGGCTCAGTGGTCAAGTACCTCTGAGTTCAATCCCTGGTACCAAAAAAAAAAAAAAAAGATACTTTTTCCTACTCCCTCTAGGCCCCTAGGCTGATGTTACAGGCCAGCAGACTCACCTGGTAGCATGAGATTCCTGTCTCCTGTCAAGACAGGCAAGCCTCGCATGACATGAGATGCTTTGTCTCCAATTCCATTCCTAGCCCTACCCCAAAGGTACAGAAGCTAAAACTTCAGGTATTCAGAGCAAAAGAACCAAGGCTGAAGTCACAAGATGTGGAAGGGATCTCCATGCTGGTGGCTCATGAAAACCTCTGGGCCTGCCCTCTCAGTGACAAGTCTTTGCTTCTGCACTAGTAAGACACAAAAGGACCGTCTCTGCAGCTGCTGTCCTTGGCCCCAAGCTTCCCAACCAGCTTTCCCAGCTATACAAGAGGCTCCATCCCTTTGCACTCTCCACCTCATCCATAGCATAAGAGCAGCTCACTGCCCAGGCAATGACCAGGACACAGATGCTCTAACAATCTTTCCATGATGGTCTCAATTCTGTAGATTAAGTCTTTTACCAGAAAAGAAATTTTCTGATTTTCCCCTAGGGCAGCCAGGAAGGGTTGTTTTGTCCTCAACAACTCCACTGACTTATTTAACAGGCAGCTCAAAACCCAGCAGAAACTGGAGGAGGCTGCTCTGCTGTGGGGATGGTTTCAATTCAGTAACTGGAGCAATGTATTCTCTTTGCACTCTGGCTCATCCCCACAGAAGACCTTTCAAAGAAAAAATAATTACCTTCTTCTACAAGCCGCGTAAGCCTCACAGAGAAAAGAAATCCAGCAGACTAGGCCTACAAAAGGAGACAGACACTTTGGGCGGACCTACTCACTGTACCAGGATAAAGAAACTGGCCATTCCTATCACCTCCTAGGAAGATAAGAAAATTAAAAGGAAGTGTAGAAGAGGAAAACCAATAAGCTCAGATTTTTACCTTCTCTGAATTGCATGCCTATTGTTTGTAACCATGATTTGGCTGAAGCATGAATTTTCAAAACAGTAGACAGCCACAATCAAATGTAAGAGTAGACAGAACAACTGCCCCACAACAAATCTAGGTGACTTTTAGACTGTCCATACTATTGTATACTCCCTTACTACAGATAATGGAGAATTTCCTAGTTGCTAAAATACTTTTTGTAACAATGGCATACAAATCAGATACATTCCTCATATGTAATCAATAGGAATCATATTCCACCTCAAAGCCTAAAAACACAAAAATTCTCCTTGTTAGATTCTCTACTTTTCAGATTCTTCTCAACCATCTCCTGAATTCCTGAGCTCTACATGAAATGTTTACCTCAAAGACTAGATTTAACAACTCTCATCTGCCAGACCTTAACTACTTAGGGTTCAATTCTGGCCCTAAGTAGTCCTGGGACCTTAGGCAAATCATTGATCCCTGCTGGAATTTAATAACCTTGTGTTCTCATTCAATGAGGTAAGATTAAATGCTAAGATCCCTTCTAGCTCTAACATATATAAATTTATGCTTGGGTGTGTGTGTATACACACACATATATATATTTGGTAAAGTATAAATGAAAAGTTTGTAAAATACTTAGCACAGTACCTGGCTCATGGAAATACTCAATAAATACAAGTTGAATTAATGACCTGGAGGGATGAGAAGTGGAAAGCCTGATCAAATGTCTATCTGTGGGCTGGAGCGGTGGCTCAGTGGCACAGCGTTTGCCTCACATGTGTAAGTCACTGGGTTCGATCCTCAGCACCACATAAAAATAACTAATAAAGATATTGCGTCCATCTACAACTAAAAAAAAAATGTCTATCTGTCCTACAAACATCAGCAAAGTCACTCCTGCCAATGTGATAACACTAAATAAAGTGTCTGCCAACATTCTTCCTGATTAATAAAGAGAAAAATAGGGGCTGGGGCTGTAGCTTGGTGGTAGAGCACTTGCCTTGCATACGTGAGGCACTGGGTTCGAACCTTAGCACCACGTAAAAATAAACAAAGATATTGTGTCCATCTACAAATAAGAAAATATTTTTAAAAATAAATAAAGAGGGAAATAGAAACCGTTATTAGAATCACAGCACTAAAAAGAGCTAAAAGACATTTTAGAAAACAAATCCAACAAAAAATCCACCCAAATAAGTAAACAGAAAGCTTGTAGATGCAGAAGCACAAGTCAAATTTGGGTGAACAAAATATGAAGCCAGAGCCCTTCCCTCACTTTTAGCTAGTGGGACATGGGAGGCACGGGGATGCCAGGGAAAAGATGTTATCCATGGGCTACAAATCAAACAGGTTTCACTTCAGGAAACTAAAGTAAAGCAAACTTCAAATAATTTTGTGTTGGAGTGGAGGGAAGTGAGATCAGAGTGAACAGGGAAGGAAACAGAAAAGCACAGTTCTATCCTCACACCAAGATAAACTGTAACTAGCCCCATTCCTCAGTAGTACCCACAGGCCATGATAGCCAGCTACCACCAGATTAGAACTGCACTCCGCAGCACTCCCCTCATCCCTGAGCTCTAAATCACCATCTGTTTCCCTAGGGAAAACAGAAAGAGTAGGGGAGATAAGGAGGAACTGCTAGAATTCAGAAAAAACAGATCAGAGTCGTGGCAAATTTCATCTAGACAAAGACACTGCTTTCAAGTTGTTTACAATCTCAAGTAGGAGATATCAGACATCAGTAAAGAACAGTATTTCATTCATATGCAGACTTCCCTTCTGGGTTACCAGCTTAAAAAAAAAAAGTAATGCACGCAGTTAAGAAGGGGCCCTCACAACTGGAGGATCCAACTGCAGGACTGAAAGCTGCAGTTAGAAAAACTGGGAAAATGTGTCTCAATGAGAGCGGCGATGTCAAACTGCAACGGATAAATGGCCAAAAAACGTAGGTTCCGGCATGGGCTCTACCTTGGATTATCTTTGAGACTTTGAACTATTCAAACCCTGTTCCTGGATCTGTTTCCAAACCTGTGAAATGGGCAAGTTGCGTTGGATGACCTCCTTCCTGCTCAGCGCCTTACAGATGCCCGGAGGGTGAGCTCTGCGGGAGAAGCACACGGCCCTGCCGGGCGGGGCGAGCAGCGAGCAGGAACCCGGACTCACTACGAGGCCCAGGGACAGGGCCCGACCCTAGAAAAAGGGACTAGGATGAGGAGCAAGGGCCGCGACTTCGCCTTACCTGCAGCGTGCCGGCTCCTCAGTCAGGCAAACTGAACGCCGCAGCCTCTGCGGCCGCTCACGACCACCCGCTCCAGCTCGGCGCCTGGGCCAGGCCCGGTTCAATCCGACCCACCATTGCCCGCCACCCACAGCGCCTGCAAGCGGACCCAGACCCGCCGCCAGCCCATCCTCAACCATGAGCGCAAGCGCGTGCCCCGGAGCCCCGAAGTTCCACCCTCGAATTTGTCCCGGGGCAACCTGGGAAATGGAGTTTATCCCGGAGATGTAGCTCCCACGGCTCACGTGACAAAATGCACCAATTGGCACATATCTTACTGCGGAACTGCGCCTGTGTGTGACCAGTGAGGAGTCGGCTTCGTTTATCCGGGCTTTACGACGGTGGCAGTCATGGCGCCACCCGTGAGATACTGCATCCCTGGTAAGTAAGGGCTGCCCGAACAGAAACATGGATGGTGACAAAGGCAGGAAACCTGAACTGCCTCCTGCTTCTGGGAGCCCAAAGCTGATGAGTATTTTTTTCTGCAGGCGAACGTCTGTGTAATTTGGAGGAGGGCAGCCCTGGCAGCGGCACGTATACCCGGCACGGCTACATCTTTTCGTCGCTTGCCGGCTGCCTGACGAAGAGCAGCGAGAACGGCGCGGTAAAGGAAGCGGCTTTCCTCTTCCTGTGTCTCAGGTTGCCTTTGAGTTCTGGTCTTTAGACACCGGCACCGCGGCCTCATCTTTGGTGCCTGACCAGTAAAACGATTTGGTCTCTCGGTTTTTCCCATCTCTGATCGCCACTGCTGTGCACTTAAGCTACCACATACCAGTGAGGTTGATCTCGCTTGGTTGGGCTACTGACACTCGGGGAGGAGGCTGGAGCGAGGGCAGGTGCAAACTGAGAGTAACCCAGCTCAGCCTGTCAGAATGTCGCCTACCTTTCCTCATTCTTCTGCCTCCACTATCTCCACCTCACTGCTTTACTGCAGTCTAGTCTTACTGGCTTATTTCATTATCGCTAACACGCTAAGCGCCCGCCTGCCACAGAGCTTTTGTACACCTGCCATTTGTCTGGAACACACTCCTCTTCTCCTTAGCCTGTGTATTTTTTACCTCTTTCAGAAAGCCTCTCTAGTATCATTTTCTCAAAGGAACCCTCTAGACTCACTGGTTGAGGAAAAGCATTTTGTGGGGACTTGGGGGTTTTTGTTTTGTTAAACATTCACAACTCTTTCCCTGAGCATTTCAGCATGTAAGTAAACACTCAGTTATAGGTTCCCCACTAGACCCTTCCCCTACTAGATAGAGGTCGATTTCCATGAAACAAGGCCCCACTATCATACCTTCCATGTCTGACATAAGGTAGATGCTCAATAAATCCTTGTGGAATGAATGAGTAATACTATCTTTAGTTCCAACAGGTTTGTCCAGAATTAGCTCAGGATCAGATAAGCAGTCTTCCAAGGAGCATTTGAAAGACAGCATAATATATTGGGTGGTGGTACACACACTTCTGAGGCTGAGGTAGAAGGATCTCAAACTTGAGGCCACCTCAGTAACTTAGGAAAACCTTCAGCAACTTAGACCTCATCTCAAAATAAAAAAGAAAAAGTGGTAAAGTGCCCCTAGGTTCAATCCCCAGTAACAAAAACAAAAATACCCCAACACAATAGAAAGAAGATTCAGAATTGGAATGTGTAAGTACTGGGTAACTAAACCTGACTGCTTTGGAAAACAAACCTAAACTCTTGACTTCAGGTCCTTCCTCATCTATAAATGAGGGCCTTTCTATTCAATCAATTTTGGGGATATCCTTAACATTTCTAAGTTTCTTCATTTCATAGATAATCTCTTGAGCATTTTCTTTTTATTTTATGTTTTTAATTGGTGCATTATAATTATACATAATGGTGGGATTTGTTGTATATATTCTTATGTGAACACAATATTAACAATATAATTTGGCCAATAACATTCCTTAGTACTGCCCTTTTTTTCTTTTGGGTTGTTCCTTTGTTTGTTTTTTGTACCAGGAATCGAACCCAGGGGCACTTAACCACTGAGCCACATCCCCAGCCTTTTTATTGTTTATTTTCATACAAGGTCTTGCTAAGTTGATCAGGCTGACTTTGAACTTGTGATCCTCCTACCTCAGCCTCCTGAGTCACTGAGATTACAGACATGAACCACTGACCCTGGCTAGTATTTTCCCTTTATAGGAGAAAACATATGACCCTTGACCTTTTTTTTGGTACTGGAGATTGAACTCAGGGGTACTCGACCACTGAGCCACATCCCCAGCCCTATTTGGTGTTTTATGTAGAGACAGGGTCTCACTGAGTTGCTTAGCACCTCGCCATTGCTGAAGCTGGCTTTGAACTCCCAATTCTCCTGTCTCAGCCTCCCTAAGTGCTGGGATTACAGGCTTGAGCCACCACGCCCGGCTTGACCCTTGACCTTCTAAGTTTGACTTATTTTGCTTAACATAATCTACTCAAGTTTCATCCATCTTCCTGCAAATGACATAATTTTATTCTTCTCTATGGCCGAATAAACTCCATTATATATATATGCCATCGTTTGGCTATTGTGAATTGTGCTGCTAAAAAACAGTGGTTAGATGCTGCAAATAGGCTCTATGCATGTTGTCAAGCCTGAAGGCCTCTTTTATTTTTATCAAGGAGAATGCTAACCTCTCCTTTCATATAACACTCAAGCATTTTCTTGTGTCAGTGCTGACCTCTGAAGATGTAGTAATGAGCCAAAGACACTTTAGTTTTTGCCATCAGGGACACAGGTACAATTCAAACAAATAATGTTCAAATGAGTGTCTAGTTAACAAATGTGATGATTGCTTTGAAAGAATATTGTACATGGGCTGGGATTGTGGCTCAGTGGAACGTTTGCCTAGCATGCATGAGGCACTGGGTTCGATACCCAGCACCACATTAAAAAAAAAAAAAAAAAGCCGGGCTCGGTGGCACACGCCTGTAATCCCAGCACTTCAGGAGGCTGAGACAGGAGGATCCCAAGTTCAAAGCCAGCCTCAGCAATGGCAAAGCACTAAGCAACTCGGTGAAACCCTGTCTCTAAATTAAAAAAATAGGGTCGGGGATGTGGCTCAGTGGTCGAGTACCCCTGAGTTCAATCCCCAGTACCACAAAAAAAACCAAAAAACAAAAAAACAATATTGCGTCCATCTACAAACTACAAATATTTAAAAAAAAAAAAAAAGAATATGTACAGCACCATGAGAACATGTAACCAGAGAACCTACCCTTGGTCAGTGAATGGGGCATTTAAGTTGAATCATCTGAAGGATAAATTAAGAGTTGGGTGGGTAAGAAAATGCAGTTCTACTAGAAAGAACAAATTAAACAGAGATCCTGCTGAAGTGGGAAGAAGTTTGTAAGTTGGGAAAATTGAAAGAGGCTGAGAAAGCCTTAGTACAGTGAGCAGGGGAAAGATTGATAAAAGATGAGGCTGAAAATATGTTGTATACCAATAGCCAATATCATGCTTAAAGAGAAAACTCTAGAAATAGTCACATAAAATAGAAGAAAACAGTATGACCATACTTATATAACATTTATTTGGAAATTCTATGTTATACAATTAATAATTAAAGGAAACAGGCATTGTTATAACTTGGAAAAAGTCAAATTATCCATGATTACAGGCAATAGGGTTGTATACCAGAAAATTCCAAAAGAATTTTATAAAATGTATTAGAACTCATCTGGAATGTTTAGAAATGTACCAAGGCATTTCTCTGTCATAAACCACATATACCTTTACTCAAGGCTTAAACAAGACATTTGTTTTTTATTCTCTCTGTAGCTTCCTGTGGTATCTGTGATGAGAGAAACAGAGTCCCAGTTACTTCCAGATGTGGGAACTATTGTAACCTGTAAGGTAAGTTGGTCCTAACCGACACAGCTTAGGATACCCATCCAATACTGAAATTATAATCATTCTAGAACTACATTGTTCAATATGGTAGCCACTAGCCACATGTGGCTATTGAAATTAAAGAGTGTTAAAAATTCACTTTCTGAATCATACTGGCCACATTTCAAGCAGTGAAATCAAGCCCAGCAGTTACTTGTGCCTTATGGATCAGCACATAACATTTTTATAATCACAGAAAAGTTTTTCTTTTTTTGTAGGGGGTGGGGACAAATACTAGGGATTGAACTTGGGGGCACTCGACCACTGAGCCACATCCCCAGCCCTATTTTGTGTTTTATTTAGAGACAGGGTCTCACTGAGTTGCTTAGTGCCTCACTTTGCTGAGGCTGGCTTTGGACTCACAATCCTCCTATCTCATCCTCCCTAACCACTGAGATTACAGGCGTGCGCCACCAACCCTCGCTCATTACAGGAAGCTTGGCTAGACTATACTGGTCTAGAAATTCTGGGATAATGATCGAGGCAGCTAAATTCAGGCATCCATAGTTCTTTCACTGAACTCGCTTCTGAGCCTGTAGTTTATACCTCTGTCTGAGAAGTGGGGCATACCAACAGAGAAGGAGATCCGTGTTTAAAATGTGAACCCAAGACTTTTTCTGCTCATAAGCAAAAGACTTTATTCTCTGGCATTCCTGTTTAATTAAAAACTTTTAGGGAGCCAGGTGCAGTGGCACACGCCTGTAATCCCAGAACTTTGGGAGGCTGAGACAGGAGAATCGCAAGTTCAAAGCCAGCTTCAGCAATGGCGAGGCGCTAAGCAACTCAGTGAGACCCTGTCTCTACATAAAACACCAAATAGGGCTGGGGATGTGGCTCAGTGGCTGAGTACCCCTGAGTTCAATCCTGTGTACTTGAAGTGACACCTGCTAATCTTCTGATGCTGATCCTTGCTCTATTCCACAGGTTTCTAGCATCAATTCACGCTTTGCCAAAGTGCACATCCTATATGTGGGGTCCACACCACTTAAGAACTCCTTTCGGGGAACTATCAGGTAAGGTGTACCCTTATCTTCACATTTGCCCCAGTACCTAGAATGAGATAGTCAGGGAGATTGGAATATTTTAGGAATAATTACAGTTCCTACTCCTGCCTATTTTTTTCCTTTCTTTGTGCTAGTAGTACCCCCTAGTTATAACCAAAAGAAATGTTCTATGAGGAAAATACTAATAACAGAGGGTTTTAAATTATAGCAAAAAAAATTTACGTAAAGCTGAAGATTAGCAGTATCAGGATTATTCATACCCCAAAAAAGCATTCTTGGAAGTACCTTTTTTTCCTTGAATTTAATATAGATTAAACCCAAAAGTTTTAAAATATTAAAAAGGTCTATGGTTGAAATAGTAGAATTGTTTTCTTGTAGATTCTTTGAGAAAGGATGAAAAATTCTTGCAAGCTAGACAATTAACTTTTGAGGACCTTTCCAACATCAGAATTCATTGTGGTCTGGTACAGTGCCTCTGTTTAAAGTTCTCCTGAGAAAGCAGAGTTCCTTTACCTTTCCTGATGAATCTGATCTGCTTTTTCCTAGCCAGAGTTATCAGTACTGATCTCTGTGGGCCAAGAATGGGGAAATGTTTTATCCTCTCAATGCGAGCTGAGGCTACTTCTCTACCCTGTGTCCTTGGGTGGCAGCTGGGTCCCCACAGGATAATTCTTACAATTAATCTTCCTGTCAATTCTTTTTTTATAGAAAAGAAGATGTCCGAGCAACTGAAAAAGACAAGGTTGTTGGTTGGTTTGGTTTTATTTCCTATAGCTTTAGGGATCTTGATTTTTAAAAATTATTATCTCAATGAATTTCTGAAAGTCACAGGAATGTGAAATTCAAGGAAGTTTAATATATTCCATGCTATAATGTGTGAAATTTATCTTACTATCCTTTCCCACTCCTTAAGAGTTTATTCCTTCAATTGACATCAGCATACCAAGTTTATTCTTTGCCTTTGAAGTTGGTTATTTATTCATTGCTCTTCCCTCAGACTTATTTTCGGCCCTTTCAGAGCCAATTATGGTGCCTTTTAAGTCAGATTCCTGAACAGGTTATTGAATTCAAATTCTTCCCTTCATATTATGATGCTGTAGGAGCAATGAAAGGTATTGACCAACAAGTAATGATGACTTCTACATTCTGGAATTAGAAAGTAAACTAGCTCTACCAGAAGGATGAAGTTTCAGGTAGACCTGATCTAGACCTTTCACATAACACTCCTGTTCTTTCTTTGCAGGTTGAAATTTATAAGAGTTTCCGCCCAGGTGACATTGTTTTGGCCAAAGTTGTATCCTTTATTCACAACCGACATCTGTCTTTTGTAAAAGAAGAAATAAAAGTAGACAAAAAATTCAAGTGGCTATAGGGGGAAAGCTTAAAACACCTCATTTTCCTTCACCAGTGTTATGTGACTAGATCTCCCTAGGTGATGCACAGTCCAACTACCTGCTGACCACTGCTGAAAATGAGCTGGGCGTGGTGGTGGCCCACAGTGAATCAGGTGAGTTGGTCCATATTTCCATATCCTTACTTTACGCTGGCAACTGTGGTTTGGGATTAATCCATTGTTTTTCCTGTTTTCCTTGTTTTTTAATTATCTGGAAGCAGTATGGGTGTAGATACCATTATGTGATGCAAAATGACAGTTGGGTCAACAGTGGACAATATATACTGTGTTGGTCCCATAGATGATATCACCTAGGGCTTGGTGGTAGAGCTATAGCTTAGCACATACAAGGCCCTGGGTCTGATCCCCAGGATTATAAAAAAAAATATTACATCACCTAGTGATGATGTAGCCATCTTAGTAACTGTACTCTTATATTTTCACAGTGAGAAACATGTCCCATCATTAACACAGGAACTTAGGAATGATTATTCCTAAGTTTGAGCTCTAGTGACACAATCAGTTAGTGCTTAGTGTGTAGTACTTATAAGAATGATACTCCTAGCCGGGCATGGTAGTACACGCCTGTAATCCCAGCACTTTGGGAGGCTGAGACAGGAGAATTGCAAGTTCAAAGCCAGGCTCAGCAACTCTGAGGTGCTGAGCAACTCAGTGAGACCCTGTCTCTACATAAAACACAAAATAAGGCTGGGGATGTGGCTTAGTGGTTGAGTACCCCTGAGTTCAATCCCCAGTACCAAAAAAAAAAAAAATATGATACTCCTAGCCAGATATGGTGGTACATGCCTATAATCCCAGTATCGCAGGAGGATCTCAAGTTCAAGGCCAACCTCAGTAACTTAGCAAGGGTCTAAGCAACTTGGTGAGATTCTGTCTTTAAATAAAATTTTAAAAAGTGGCTCAGTGGTTAAGCACCCCTGAGTCCAATCCCTAGGATCCACACCCCCAGCCAAAAAAAAAATGATACTCCTAAATCTAAGCAAATAGGGAATTAACTCCATAAGTCAGTGGAACAAAGTTTTTTGTTTTTTGTGGTTTTTTTCCTGTATGTTTGTGGTTCCCTAGGTAACCACTTATAACCCACCTCCATCTTGGTGCTGGGGATTGAGCCCTTGTACATGCTAGGAAAGTACTCTACCACTAAACCACATGCCAAGCCTAACATTTCATTCTCATACTAACTAAAAAGAGAAGTCTCAGGAAAATATCTGGGGTCCCTGCTCCAACACTGGCTTTTTCCCTCTAGGTGTCCAGATGGTTCCCATCAGCTGGTGTGAGATGCAGTGCCCTAAGACCCACATTAAAGAATTCCGGAAAGTGGCCAGAGTACAACCTGAATTTTTGCAGACCTAAGATGCTGCATTTTACCCCAAGGAGGGGGGTAAGCTATTTCCAAGAGTACATGATGAAAATGACATCAGGATACCATGGTCTTTATTCAGATACCTTGGGTCAGCCAGTGACCACCTCTAGAAAAATCTGCCAGTAATTTACTATAAATGGAACATTATTTTTGTGAACCTTTTAGTAAATTGGATTCTTGAGGATAAAACTTTTCTTTGGGGGACACCAGCAAACAAAACTGTAACTTTGGAGATAGCCTGACAGTCCTTTTAAGTATATATTTTTGCTGTGACAAAGAAAACATTTTTATTAAAAGGATTTTATGGTTTGTTGTCTTGAGCAGGTGAAGGCATCTAAACAGTATCAGTTATTAGAGTAGGGGTTTATTTCCCTCATAGCACCCATTAACTGACATGTGTCAACTGCTTGCTTGCTCTAGACAAAGCCCAACTGCCGATCTCTTGTATTTTTCATGTTGTTTTACGTGCTTCTGCTTTCTAGGTGCCAAACACTGGGTCAAACACTTTATATACACCCCTCACTTAAATTCATTATAGAATATATGTGGTCATCAGGTAGCATGTGAGTAGTTTGGTAAACATACTGATAGTGAGTACTTCAGAACATGTTTGTTAATTGAAAAGAGGAATATCATGCAATGGAACCAGGGAAGGATTTGTGTGACATGAGATCAGAAGGAATTAAAGAGCTTGGTATATGAAGTACTCCAGAGAGAGAGAAGCCCTAGCAAAGTGCAGAAGCAGAAACGAAGGCATTAAGCCAGATACAGTGGCGCACGCCTGTAATCCCAGCACTTTGGGAGGCTGAGACAGGAGGAGACTCATGAGTTAAAAGCCAGCCTCAGCAACAGTGAGGTACTAAACAATTCAGTGAGACCCTGTCTCTATAGGAAACACAAAATAGGGCTGGGGATGTCGCTCAGTGGTTGAGTAACCCTGAGTTCAATCCTTAGTACCAAAAAAGAAAAAAAAAATCTGCTGGGTGTTCTCTGTCAACTGAGCAGCTATGCCCAGTGGTAGGGACCACTGAGTAATGACAAGACTGCCAACCTGAAGTTAGCTTGACAAGCTGCCCTTTTTTTTTTTTTTTTTTGGTACCAGGGATTGAACTCAGGAGCACTCGACCACTGAGCCACATCCCCAGCCCTATTTTGTGTTTTATGTAGAGACAGGGTCTCACTGAGTTCCTTAGCACCTTGCCATTGCTGAGGTTGGCTTTGAACTCAAGCCAATTCTCGTATCTCAGCCTCCCTAAGGTGCTGGGATTACAAGCGTGAGCCACCACACCCGGCTCTGCCTTTTTTTTTTTTAATTGTAGATGGACACAAGTGTCTTTATTTTTATGTGGTGCTGAGGATTGAACCCAAGGCCTCACGTGTGCAAGGCAAGTGCTCTTCCACTGGGCCCCAGCCCCAGCCCAAGAGCTTTTTTTGTTTTGCAACGATGAATTGAAGGGAGCATAACAACCCTCACTCCTAGGATGGCATTCAGACTAGTTAGTTGTCCTCCAAAAAACAAGTGTTTTTTTTTTTTTTAAAGCGGTAGTCTTCCCTGTGTTGCCCAGGCTGACCAGAACTCCTGTGTTCAAGTGATCTTCCTCCCTCAGCCTCCAGAGTAGCTGAGACTACAGGCATGTGCCATTGCATCCAGCTTGAGGGTGATCTTCTGTACCTTGGAATAATAGGCTTGGGTTAGTATACTTGAAACTGCCTATAAAGCTTTAAATAAATCAGGTGACCTTGCCTTGCCCGAGTCTCAAAGGGATGAACCCAGAGCAGGTGTTTTTAAGCACCACAGGGAATTCTGATGCGTTCAGATGAGAAGCACTGTCTTGCAGGTCTAGTAGTTGGTTTCCTAGTGTTAATGGTAGATGATAGAGTTGTTCCATTATTTTCTTGCCATGTTGCAGGACTTTTAGTCATGACCTATTAGTGTAAGGTCTGGAAACTCAAGTACTATGTAATGGTAGTTCTAAAACTCCTAGTTACACAAAGCTTTGCTGAATGCTAACATCCCTCAAAAAGAGGTATAACATCACATAGGAAAATATTGCACATCACTCCTTTATTATACTGATCTGGAAAAAAGATTTACAATTATGCTTAAAATGAGTTCTGGGCCTGTGTGACAGGACCAAGCAACTGGAACATGACTCAGAAATCAGACAGTTTAAGATACACTTGGACATGATCAAGAGGCATTTCACTGCCATAACACAAGGCAGAGGAGGGATTCTCTAAGATACATAGCAAGATACACTCCTATACCTTAGAGGCCAAGGAGTTTATCCCATATTGGTGTGAGGAATGGCTTATTTTCTGGTGACCACATGTGGGACTAACCACCACTAGAAACCTCAGAAGGGTTTTGTTTAGTATTTACTTATATATATATATGTTTACTAAACTTTTTTGTGAATGTAAATGTAACAAACTTAATTCAAGGTTGATCCCAACCTTGTGGAGCCAGCTCCTCTGAGGTCAGGGAGGAAGTAGTTTTTTCGTTAAATCACCATGCAGGCTACAGTCATATTCCTGACTATGTCAGTCACCTGACTATGGAAGTGTGCAGAACTGGCTCTTAGAAACACAAATAGGCTCTCTTCTCTGGCTTATTCTCATTGGTAATGCCTTGGCACAATTCCTCCCCAACCCCTTCTCAAGCAGGTCCTTAAACAATCACTAAGAAAAAAAATCAGAATTACTACCTCAGCTCTTCTGGATATGAAGAGCCTTCCCTGGGCTTAGACTAAGAACCTGTGCTCCAGAGGTGCTATTCTGACTAGAATCTAAAAGGCAGTGGGTGCAGGAGATTAAATGCTAAAATTAAAATGGGAGCTATTGGTCCCCATCTGCAGCTACAACTTAAGATGCCTATAGACGTGGTCAGTGTGGTGATGCAGGAGAGGTGCAAAGGAATGGATGGGCAGGGTGTTCCTTGGTACAGTAGTCTGCTTTTCTGCCTTTATTTCTTCGCCTTGCCTTGTGCAGCCACAGCTTCCATTGCTTTACGAACGGTCTCTTCATCCCCCAGGAACTGCATGGGCTTGATGGGCTTCAAGTTCTTGTCCAATTCATAGACGATGGGAATACCAGTTGGCAGGTTCAGTTCCATGATGGCCTCTTCAGAGAGACCTGAAAAGAGCCACCCTGATCAGCCACACAAGGTGTGAATCCACATCACCCCTCTGTTTACTCTTCATCCCCCAAGTGAGAAAAGACTGGTAGGAATAAGATACCTTATCTGATCTTTGTAATAGTCATTAGATATTTGTAATAGATTTACCCCGCAAGGAACGGCCCTCAGGACTGATTTCTCAAGCCACTAAACTGAAAATCAAGGGGAAAAAAGTATGAAAATGTATACAAGAGCCTGGTGCAGTGGTGCATGCTTGTAATCCCAGCACTTTGGGAGGCTGAAACAGGAGGAGAATCATGAGTTCAAAGCCAGCCTCAGCAACAGTGAGGTGCTAAGCAACTCAGTGAGACCCTGTCTCTACACAGAACACAAAATAGGGCTGGGGATGTGGCTCAGTGGTCAAGTACCCAAGTTCAATCCACAGTACCCCCTCAAAAAATGAAAAAGAAAATGTATACAAGATTCTGAGATGGGCCACCAACATACTACAGAAAAGTGTATACTACAGATATCCCTACCAAGTAAGATCTAAACCTACAGTGAAACAGGACTATCCACATCCTGAACACCCACTATCATCTACCAAAAATTGGTGCTCTGGGCTTCTAGGTCCTCAGGAACGAAACAATGTAAGATGGAGATTTACATGTGAAATTGAGCCAGGTTATAACTGAAGATTTTATCAGTAGTTTCCATCCTAGTCTAGAGATGGGCATCGCAAACTACGTCAGATCACCTGGGTCATAGATGTTAATTCTGAACCAGGTCTAGAATAGGACCTGAGGTTCTGCATGTATAACAAGTTGTCAGGAGTCCAGCTGTGTCTTCCCACTATAAGTCAACCTAGATTATCTGAGGCTATCAGTATGTTGGCCCTTTCACAAGGGTCTCCTTTACACTAAATTAAATCCCTAATCCATGGAAGTTCTACTTTATCCATATTTGAGGGTCCATCTAAAAAATGCACATACCCTCCAGATGCTTGACGATGCCCCTAAGGCTGTTGCCGTGGGCTGCAATCAGAACCCGTTTCCCCTCCTTTATCTGGGGGACGATTTCTTCATTCCAGAAGGGCAGAGCTCTGGCAATGGTGTCCTTCAGACTCTCACAGGAGGGCAGTTGATCCTCAGTGAGGTCTGCATACCTACGATCCTATACAACAAAAGGCTCATTTACCAGTTATTATCAGTTGCATTCATTAAATGGCTTTCAGAATTTATTAATAATCTGCCATTCTTCATCTCTTAAGGAGTTCAGGGATGGATGATGCTCTCTCACCAGGGTCCAGAACACAGCTGCCAGCTTAGGAAAAGGGATCATTATCCTGCCTCTCCCTCCCCCACTACCCAGTACAAAAGAAATATAACTTAGAAAAGTTACGCAACAAGACTTTTCTCAGTTTACTTTAACTTGTAATTGACTTAGGAAGCCTATGAATGAGTTTTATAAAATATGGCAGTGGGAGGTACAAAAATGGATATAAAAATTCTTCTGAAACAAATTGTCAACTAAATATTGTAAGCAGCAGTCATTTGTTGGTAGAGAAAAGATTCCATTAACTATTTTATCATAAACTGTAAGCTCAATGGGACCAGAGGTTACTAATAAAAGTTAAAAAAAAAAAAAAAGAATAAGGCCCTGATTCTAAAACCCTGGTGCTAGGTGAAGTGAACAAACATTGCCCATACCTTACTGATATTGCTGTAGAAGGGGTGATCAGGCTCCATTGGAGGTGGCGGGACATCATAGGAGCGCCTCCATATCTTTACCTGAGCCTCACCATGCTTGGCAGCAGTTTCTGCTTTATTAAGGCCAGTCAGACCCCCATAGTGCCGTTCATTGAGGCGCCAAGTCCTCACCACTGGCAGCCACATCTGGTCAATGGCATCCAACACTGTCCAGAGGGTTCGGATTGCTCTTTTCTGCACTGAGGTGAAGCAGATGTCAAATTCATAGCCAGCATCTGGAAATTAGAGGTTCCAAGTGATAAGTTAACCAAGTTCACTCTAAACCATTAATTTTTTTTACACATAAATCTTTTATACAGGTATCCAAATGAAATTTGGCCAAATATTTGATTTTGTATATTTCCATAGTAAATGCAATAGCATGCCTTTGAGAAAGACAAAATTCCTTTTGTTTTTTGGAAGGATTGAACTCAGAGGCACTTAACCACTGAGGCACATCCCTAGCCCTTTTTTGTATCTTATTTAGAGACAGAATTTCATAGAGTTTCTTAGGGCCTCACTAAGTTGCTGAGGCTGAACTCATGACCCTCCTACCTCAGCCTCCCAAGCCACTGGGACTACAAGTGTACGCCACCATGCCCAACAAAATTTGTTGACTTATATTACATATATACTTCCTAGTAGTTCCCCATTAAGTCATCTGCCCCAAGGCCTAAATGTACTGATAGTCAGTTAATCTGAGGCATGTACTTGCATGCTAATCTCCAGAATAGTGTGTTCAGTTACATTTTAAGAATTTATTTTTGGGGGGCTGGGGCTATAGCTCAGCGGTTGAGCGCTTGCCTCGCATACGTGAGACACTGGGTTTGATCCTCAGCACCACATAAAATAAAGATATTGTAGCCGGGCGCGGTGGCTCACGCTTGTAATCCCAGCACTCAGGGAGGCTGAGACAGGAGAATCGCGAATTCAAAGCCAGCCTCAGCAATGGCGATGTGCTAAGCAACTCAGTGAGACCCTGTCTCTACAAAAACACAAAATAGGGCTGGGGATGGGGCTTAGTGGTCGAGTGCCCTTGAGTTCAATCCCCAGTACCAAAAAAAAAAAAAGAAAAATAAAGATATTGTGTTCATCTACAACTAAAAACAAAATATTAAAAAAAAAAAGAATTTATTTTTGGGCTGGGGCTATAGCTAAGTGGTAGAGCACTTGCTTAGCATGTGTGAGGGTTCAATCCTCAGCACCACATAAATATAAACAAATAAAACAAAGGTATAAAAAATACAATATTATTAATAAAAAATTTTATTTCTACCAGGCACAGTGGCGCATGACTGTAATCCCAGTGGCTCAGGAAGCTAAGGCAGGAGGATCACAAGTTCAAAGCCAGCCTCAGCAACTTAGACCCTGTCTCAAAATAAAAAAAAATAAAGAAGAAAAAAAAAAAAAAAAAACCAACTTGGAATCTCTTCCTAAATAATAACAGCTAACATTTCCAGAGGGTTTACCATTGGTCAGGCACTATGTTTTACTTAGTCTACATAACAGTCTTATGAGGTTACAATCCTTACAATCCACTTTACCAGATGAGGAAAATAAAAATGTGAACAGGTAAGCAAATTATCCAAGGTTACAGCCATTATTTGATCAAATAAAACCTAGGCTGCAGGCCAGGCTCAGTGGTGCAGGCCTGTAATCCTAGTGACTAGGGCTGAGGCAGGAGGATCACAAGTTTGAGGACAGCCTCAGCAACTTTGTGGGGCCTTAAACAACTTAATGAGACCCTGTCTCAAAATAAAAACAAAAAGGACTGGGAAGGTAGCTCAGTGGTAAAGTGCCTCAGGATTCAGTCTCTTATACCACTCCACTGCAAAAAAAGACAACACTAGGCTGAGGGATTCCAAACCCAACCCCAACTCTTTATTATTATGGTGCTGGGAATTGAACCCAGGGTCTCATGCATGTCAGGCAAACACTGTACTATTGAGCCACATTCCCAGCCCCCAAACCCAACTCTCAACCACCACCTCTAAGCTGTCTCCATTATCATAACTCCTAAGAATTCTGGCATTTGTATTTAGTTAGAAATATCACTTTTGATGCTTACTAGACCTCTGGTTTTGGGAAAATGGTATTTTAAAATCCCAACAATCAGAACACAGCAAAAGCTCTTAGCAAATGCTGACGAAACTTTAGTTTGTTGTATGAGATTATATTTTCACTACAGAGTGTCGAAGTCCTTAATCCATCACTCCTTTTTACCATAGTCAAAGTGCTAACCTATTCTCTAAGCCTTCTGCCAAATTTAGGAGAAGCCATTCACTTAAGAAAGTAAATGCTGTATTCTGTATGAGACCTTTATTTTATTTTTGCAGTACTGGGAATTGAACCCAGAGCCTCGCACATACTAAAAAAGTGGTGTATGACTAAGCTATATCCCCAGCCCTTTTTGAGACAGGGTCTCACTAAACTGCCCAGACTGGGCTCCAACTTGCTAACCTCCTGCCTCAGCCTCCTGAGTAGCTGGGATTACAATAGTCATATAGCACTAGTGGCACTCAGCTATCTGATTCCTTTATAAATTAATCACTAATTTCTCCATACATGTTAGTTATTGTATGTCAAGTAGTAACCGGTAATTAAGAGTTATGCTGGCCTAACAAATAGATTACAATGAATCAGTCTTGTTTCATAAAAGATGATTTTCCCTCCTACCTGAATGGAGAGATGACCTTTTCCTTATGTGAATCAGGAAAACATTCCTGTTCTCCACGACACTACAAGGTCCTCTTCAAATTTCAACATAGCTGGGCAAGATGGCACAGGCCTGTAATCCCAGTGGCTCAGGAGGCTAAGCCAGGAGGATTGAGAGTTCAAAGCCAGCCTCAGCAAAAGCAAGGCATTAAGCACACAGTGAGACCCTATCTCTAAATAAAATACAAAACAGGGCTGGGGATGTGGCTCAGTGGTTGAGTGCCCCAGAGTTCAATCCCTAGTACCCCCTCCCCGAACAAAAGAATCAACAGGGAAGATGAACCACCAGGAAGCCCACTACCACAAAAAAAGACCACAGATCCCTTCACTGATCCTCAGGACAAGGCTGACTAGACTTGGCTACTGTCACCTATTTAACCACCTCCCTAACCTAAGGAGAGGAATGACTCCCAACAAAGGCTGAGTCACTGGGAAGTGAATACCCATAGTGCAATCCTCAGCTCCCATGATGAAAAGCTATAGGCTGTTTCATTGCAATTATTTATACTTGCATGGAGCATCTCACTTTGGATACATGAATAGTCCCCAAGGAGAAAAGTGCTTCCCCTTAGGACTCTTTAAAAGAGAATGCTAAAGGATCAGAGGCATAAAGCCTCTTCCTTTGGTTTGCCCATTAAATCAGAGTATAACAAGGGATAGGGTGGATGGTATATTGTGGACTCCATTATCCCTAAGATCTCTCTCTTTCTCGACCTTAATGTTGCATGGGGTAACTCAGTTCTAGCTTCCTGCTGAAACATTCAAGAATGTATAAATGCTACTATTAACTGAAGCACAAATGAATTTAGTATATGTATTTGAGATATTTTATATATAAAATAAATGTTGTATTAATGTAAAATATTAATATAATATAGATATATATTACTAGATTATAATCTATGTATAATATATATTATACATAAATTAGAATCATTAGAGTTTTTGCTTTTGATCTTATTCTTCAATGTAATTATTTGTAATGCACATAACATTAAAAATTTTTATCTAATTTTTAGCGGAGCGCTGTGGCTCAAGCCTGTAATCCCAGCACTTTGGGAGGCTGAGACAGGAGAATTGCAAGTTCAAAGCCAGCCTCAGCAACAGCAAGGCCCTAAGCAACTCAGTGAGACCTTGTCTCTACAGAAAACACAAAAAAATAGGGCTGGGGATGTGGGTCAGTGATTGAGTACCCCTGAGTTCAATCCCTGGTACCAAAAAAAAAATTTTATCTGATTTTTCTAAAATTTAATGCTAACAATATTTATTTTAAAACTGAAATGGGGCTGGGCATGGTGGCACACCTGCAAGTTCAGTGACAGGGGAGGCTGAGGCAGGAGGATCAGGAGTTCAAGGCTAGCCTGGACAAACCAGTTGGACCCTCCCCACCCCCCAAAAAAAGCGGGGGTGGGGGATGAAGCTCAGTAGTACAGTGTCCCTGGGTTCAATCCCCAGTACCACAAACAATAAAAAAGAAAAAAGACTGAAATGGCGTTTGTTATTTTACAGTTATTACAAGTTTAACCATTTGATGGTCTTAAAGGACAGAGGTAATTTACTTTTTTTTTTTTTTTTTTCAGTATCTTTATTTATTTTTATGTGGTGCTGAGGACCAAACCCAGCACCTCATGCAAGCACTCTACCACTGAGCCACAGTCCCAACCCAGAGGTAATTAACTTTGTCCTGGGCTAAGCATCAGCAAACCACCACAAACCCACACAGTTGTTCCTCCCACAGAACTAAAGAAAATGGCCTCCTTTATTAGTACTTTTCCTTTAAGGCCTCCGATGTTACAACAGGCCATCCCCAAAGCATGCATAGCCACCCGCCGCCCCAAGATTTCATTTCTTACACTTTCCAAAGCTTTGCTTCATTTTAAAATGATGTGCAAAGGCTGAGAATATAGCTCAGTTGGTACAATGCTTGCCTCACATGCACAAGGCCATGGGTTCAATCCCCAGCACCCCCCCACCAAAAAACGTGGTCACCCTCAAAAGGATGTACAATTTAAGGCTAGAAGCTAAAGAGGGCAACGTGGAGCCAAATATCAGTGCCACATCAACCAGGCATGTAACACTTTTATATGGCTATTTTGTCCACAGATTGGAGGGGACCAGGGCAGGATCTGCCTTAGTCATAAATAAAAGCACTTCTTCAGTACAAGGATTCCTATTAGAATTCCAAAATCAGGGAGATGGATCAAGCCTAAATAGGCAAGCATTTTCTCTCCCACTTCCACTTTGCTCAGCCTTTGTCCTTGCCCAACAGCCCACCAGTTCCTCACACCTACCTGTTACTCCACCCAGAAATGGGGCAAGTCGTGGACTAATAAGTAGATATGACCTTGGACAAATCACCTCTCCAATCCTCACTTTTCCCAACTATAAAAGGGGGGCAGGGAGGGATAGGAACAAGGGGATTTTATGGGGCTACTTTAGAGACCATCAACTCAAATCCTTCATTCATTCACTTAGCTGCGTCTGGATGCGTTTTGGATACAGTATTTGTGGCATGTGACTGAACTGCAAAGGTCCTACCCAAGCACGCGGATTTCTCGGTGTCTTGAAGCGTGTTAGGCACCCCTACCTAGCGCCGTCTCGCTCCCATACTGCAGGCAAGAGCTTGTGGCCTGCCTTCGCTACATTCTACAGCAGTCCCTTGAGAAGGCACAGCCACTGGAAGGCACCAGGCACTCTCTTTGAGCCCCAAGCCCTGAGGGAACCCTATAAGGGCCTACCGACCACAGGCGGCCACCCCGCTCTGGACAACCCATCCCAGAAGTGTAAATGTTCAGACTAAAGGGGGGGAATTTGCGTCCAGACGGTGTCCCCAACTGCGCAAAGGGCTGCGAAGCAACCAGCCTTCGTCCTCCTCCCGGCGCGGCCCTTCACACCCCACTGGGTGACCTTGAGCAAGTCGACTCTCCACGATGTGTCCGCTTCCCCAACTGCAAACTAAACTGCTGGAGAGGCGCTGCCCAAAGTGTCGGCTCTCTCCTGGAGCTCACAGGTGCGGGCTGGGGTGCTTCCGAGGCCTGGCGCCCGACCCGTTCGCACCACCGCTCCCCACAGCCCAACCCGCTCGGTACCTCGCAGCGCCTGCCCGCCGCGCTTCGCTTCCTCATGGCCCGCCGGGCTCAGGTCGGCATCGTACCAGCCGCTGAAGCGGTTCTCTAGATTCCAGGCGCTCTCGCCGTGCCGAATCAGCACCAGTTTATAGGCAGCCATGGCAGCGAGGTGAGGATGCGGCGCCGACAGGGACTTGCAGAGATTCCGGAGTTGCAGCCCTCCCCCCGGCCGCGCCTGCGCGCTTGCACCCCTACGCCCGACTTCCGCGCGCTTTCTCTACCAAATCTCCACTTTCTCGGGAACGCCCTCCGCCCGCCAGGTACACGCATGCGTCCTATGCCCGAGCTGCAGCTGGTTTAGGGAGGGGGCGCGCTCCGGTACGCAAGGGCGCATGCGCCTTCCTCAGCCTGCCCGGAGCCGGCGACAGCGGTCACGGAACGCACGTAAGCACGGAAGGCGCCGGGGCCTTGGGCTTGCACTCCGCCTGGTGCTCAGGTTCTGTTTTCATAATGTGGCCCTTCATTGGCCCTTAGCCTTTGAGCCGCTAGGTAACCCCGCCAAATTATTGTCCCATTCTGTTCACAGCTTGATTCACAATTGTATTCGAATCTTGACTCATTCGTTTTATTTGCTTAGAATCTCAGGTCGCAAAACCCATCTCAGCTTCAGCTGTAAAATGGACATGATAATTCTTACCTGGTACCTGAATCGACTCTACCTGGAAGTGCTCAGCATATGGTGGTAGTTGCGCCAGGCATGATGGCACATATCTGTAATCCCAGCTACTCGGGAGGCTGAGAGTCTGAGAAACTTAACGAGACTTTGTCTCAAATTTAAATTAAAAAGACTGGGGATGTGGCTCAGTGGTAGAGTGCTGGCCAAGCTTGCAGAAAGTTCTGTGTTCAATACCACAATAGAAGAAAAACAAAATGGTTTCTGTTTCACTTCAGTAGGATACTGGTCTTTTTACTCTTACTTTACAAATAAAGACCCTGACTCTGTTGATTCCATAACCCTGCTCTGTATCTGACCCTGCTCCAGTCTTTGTCCACACCTTTTCATTTATGTTTCCCCCTACAGCCATGAAGCAAAAGCTAGGCGTCTTCAGACATCCTGGAAATTGATAGATTCTGGTCACTGCTTGGGCCTCTTCCTGTCCCTATCAGTAGTTGAAATAATCTGCCTGTCTGGGCTGCTTTCTGCTGCACGATCCCTTTCTCCTGCTTTATTTCAATCTAGCCACTTTAATGAACACCAAACATGTGCCAAGCAGTGAGGATAGGTTGAATTCCTGGCCTTCACCGCAAGCAGAGGTCAAATAAGATCTACATTTGAACAATGAACAAAATTATGCCACTTGCTGTATTTTGACAGGAGGCCTAGAAAAGTTTTTAGCCAGGGAAAGTGGTGCACACCTGTAATCCCAGCAACTCAGGAGGCTGAGGTAGGAGGATTGCAGGTTCAAAGCCAGCCTCAACAATTTAGTGAGGCCCTTAGCAACTCAGCGAGACCCTGCTTTACCACTGGGCTACATCCTGGTACCAAAAAAATAAGAAAGAAAAGGGGGGAACTGGGGATATGGAGATTGTGGGGATATAGCTCAGTGGTAGAGCATCCCTGAGTTCAATCCTTGGTACCAAAAAAAAAAAAAAGTTTGTAGCATGCACTGGTAAAGCACCTACTACATGCCAGGCAGCCTTGTTAAGTGCTTTATTAACACTAACTCATTTAATCTTACTATCTTCATAATGACCCCCTGAAACAGCCACTCCCCACTTAAACAGATGAGGAAAAAGGAGCTGCCCGCCAGGCGCTGATGTTACCAGTAGACACGCCTCCTGTCAATCAGCGGGTTTTTCCTGACCTATCCAGGAAGGACTCTGGCCTTCTCTTCCTGCCCCCAAGCCCTCCCCTTCCTGACCAGGCCTTTTGAAATTCTCTCTACACACCAAAGCCCCAGCGCCATTTCTCCCGGACACACTCTGTTGGAGGGAAAATTCAGCCCAGAGCGTATATTCCAATAAAGCCTTGCCCAGCAGCTTTAATTCATCTCCTTCTGGTAATCTAGTCTTTACAAGGGTCGTTTGCCCAAGGTTACTGGAACCAGGATCCAAGCCTAGGCTAACTGGCTCCCAAGTCCATGCTCTCACCTATATTCTCTCCAATCTCCACATTTTTTTTTTTTTGACATTTTAGGTATTTGTTGACCCCAAAGGGTGGAAAAGATTAAAGAGGCAAAGAAAAGCCACTTTAGGAACTTCAAAATTCAAAATGCGGTGACACAAGCCTGTAATCCCAGCACTTAGGGAGGCTGAGACAGGAGAATCACAAGTTCAAAGCCAGGCTCAGCAACAGCGAGGCACTAAGCAACTCATTGAGACCCTGTCTCTACATAAAACACAAAATAGGGCTGGGGATGTGGCTCAGTGGTTGAGTACCCCTGAGTTCAATCCCCAGTACCAAAAAAAATCAAAAGGCTTAAGACAATTTGTAGATAAATTATCATAATAGGTACTGTTTGTAGAAATTTAAATTTGTTGTATTTATTATCTCAACCCTCCAGCAACTCATATCATGAAGGTACTCATACAGTTTTGTTCCACAGACGAGGAAACAGAGAGAAAGACTGTGCAAAGTCACAGTAGGAAGTGGAGGAAACACCAGAACTCAAACCCAAGCAGTTCAATGGCCTAGTTGGCACTCTAACCACAGCACCCCATTGCTTCCCTCTTCTGCAGCTGGGAGAAGATGGAATTCAGTGTCGGAGAGATGACTGGAAGAAGGTGCAGACCTAAAAGCTACACCCAGAAACTCATGAGACTCCAGGGCTGCACAGCTAGAAGTGCCCTCAAAGGACTCCTGGCTTCCCTCCCAGCAGGATGCCTGATAGGGGATGATGCCTGACAGAGGATGCAGGAATAAGAGCAAGGCAGAGAGCTAGGATTCTTTGGGCAGAAGTTTAAGGGCATCTGTGCCACTAGCCTTGGGAACGAACTAAGGAATCTGCTTTATTTCCTTCACCAACCCCCTCTGCCTCCAGAAGAAGTATCTCATCTTGGGGCTGGGATTGTAGCTCAGTGGTAGAGCACTTGCCTCGCATGCGTGAGGCCCTGGGTTCAGTCCTCAGCACCACATAAAAAGAAAATAAAGACATTGTGCCCATCTACAACTAAAAAAAAAATTAAAAAAAAAAAAGAAGTATCTCATCTCCTTGAAACTGTGATGAACTCTGGGAATTCTGTGCCTTAGAGTATTTACCTTGGATTAAATTACCTCAGAGTTGTTTTTTGCTGTTTTGTTCTGCAGTACTGGGTACTGAAACTGGGTCACACACATGCTAGACAATTACTCCACCATCGAACTACATTCCCAGCTCTATTCTTTTGAGACAAATTGCTGCTAAATTGCCCAGGGTGGCCAGGAGCTCATGATCCTCCTGCCTCTGCCTCTTGAGTACCTGGGATTACAGATGTGCCACCATGCCTGGCTACCTCACTATTTTTCCATGAATCTACTCAATTGCAAATTCCTTGAGGATGGGTGCCATATCTTAACTATTTCACACACTCAAACACACACAGGTGGCAATATGCTTTGCCCTTTGTAGGATCCCTGAATGTCCCTGGGTGTCACAGCTGGGTGAGACCTCAACAGACCTCCATTGCAAGTGCCCACCTCCTGCCACTCCAGTTCACATTGGAAAGATGAGAAAAGTGAGAAGGACCATTCCAATTAGCAGGAGACGAACAAGAGACCAAGTTTATCAGTAACAAGTCAGAGGCGATCCACGGGAAGGGCTTCAAGGTTGGGACTTGCCATATGAGAAGAGAGGCAGGTGCACAGAGATCCAGAGAGGGAGGGGATGGGAGGCCATGCCTGCCCACATGGCAAGAACCCTGAAGGCTATACAGCCAGAAACAGAATTCCTGGGCAAATATAGGACTCCATTCAGTCTATCACAGCATCTCAAATCTAAGAGGCTTAAAGCTTATCAAGCCAAGATTTCTTAAATGTCAGTAAAAGGTAATAAGTCAGTGTATTTCACCCTCTACTTTTTTGTTGTTTTGTTTTTAATCTTATCTCTTTTGAACACAAGACACAAAGACATGTGTCAGGGCTGACTCTTGGGTTGAGGACTCTTAACCATTTTTTTTTTTTTTTGGTACTGGAGATTGAACTCAGGGGTACTCGACCACCGAGCCACATCCCCAGCCCTATTTGGTGTTTTATATAGAGACAGGGTCTCACTGAGGTGCTCAGTGCCTCGCCGTTGCTGAGGCTGTCTTTGAACTTGCTATTCTCCTGTCTCAGCCTCCCTAAGTGCTGGGATTACAGGCTTGCACCACCGCACCTGCCTTCTTAGCAGTTTTTGAACAACAAACATATGGACTAGGAAAACTCAGAGAAACTCAGGAGTCATAGCCATTACCCTCCACTGTCCCTCCGGAACAGAAAAGGCTTCCCTCAGCTTTCTTTCCCCATTTATTTTCTCTGCAGAAAAATAACTCCCTTATCAAGTACTGAACATTCAGTGAAGGCCCAGATTTAGAATGAGTGGGGTGAGCCTCATTGCTGAGAAGTAGAAGACCGGTGCTTGCTGTTCAGCCCTGGGACTCCCTGTGAAGACACCACATGTCTTTACTTGCAAAACCATCTTGCAAAGTCATCACCAGATGTTCAGCTCTCTGCGGTGTGTGGGGAAAGGACTTATGCCAGAGAGAGACAGAGACAGAGACAGAGAAAGCCAAGCTGATGACTGGCTTCTAGGAAAAGGAGCTGTGCTTTCTGGAGGTGTGAAATGCAGTCGCCATTGAAAAGAAGAGATTCAGAGTCTCTGCTGCCAGAAAAGCAAGAGGAGAGTTCTGGGCAGGCCAGTGGTTTTCTCTAGGACTCCTCTGACAACACTGCTTCCCTCAACCTCAAAATGTGTCTTCAGACTGGAATGCTCAGCCCAGCTTTGGTATAAGCCCTTCTCTCTGGATTATGCAGCTTGTTTGGTCTCTGAGAAGAGACCACAGGTTATGCACCACACCCTCTGCCATGGCCCTGTGTTGAAGCCATGAAGATGAGCATGCTCAAAGCCAGGCAGTGTACAAACCTTTTTGTTCCTTCTACTCTCATGCACATACAACTGTTTCCTTAGTCTATATTTTCTTAGATTAACTTCTGAGTACAAAACAGACACTTTGTTATTTGCATTAAATGTGTCTGGAGTTTAGTGAATGGCTAGTAGTTACTAGTGTGTTGGTCCAGGACCTCTGAGAAGTAGTTGCCAAGATAGGACTTGGAGGGCTGGGGTTCTGGCTCAGTGGTAGGGTGCTCACCTAGCACACAGGAGGCACTGGGTTCCATCCTTACTACCATATAAAAATAAAATAAAGATATTGTGTCCACCTACAACTAAAAACTAAATACTGGGGGAAAAAAAAAGGACTTGGAGGAAGTGTGTCAGGAGAATTGCCTGTGACAGGAAATGGGGAGCGGGAGCACAGTGCCACTCTGAGTGAAGGAAGGTTGGGTGGGTGGCAGCATTTTAGACTGCAAGTGCTTTCTGAGGAAAATTCAGCAATCTGTTGAGGAGTCCTTGAGTCAAAGTCACCCTTCAAAGAGTCCCGTCTCTTGGGACCAGGACTGCCTAGGTATTCTTTTTTTTTTTTTTTAGTTGTAGATGGACACAATGTCTTTATTTTATTGCTTTGTACGTGGTGCTGAGGATCGAACCCAGGGCCCCACGCATGCAAGGCAAGCGCTCTACCGCTGAGCTACAATCCCAGCCCCTGCCTAGGTATTGTTGATGTGGAGATGTTAAATCATGGGTGGAAGCAGCCTATGGACAGTGCAGTCTCTGGGGGGATTTCAGAGTGAAGCAGCGGGGGCCCTGGTCAGCCAGCTCTTTGCTATGTCAGATCTGAAGGCTGTATTCTCCTGGCACCACAAGTACATTTTATGTTTCTCAGAAGTGTCTTTAGGTCAGCACTCAGTGAATACTGACTAAATACGGAAAGCTATTAAAAGTAGCTGTCAGATGATGGCAAGGTAACCAGTTTTCCATAGACCTATTAAAGATTTTGCTGGGGTGCAGCAGGAAAACTGATGGCCTTTATATTTCTGACTGCAGTAGAAGAAAAGGGCCTCTCTGAGCTCCACTGGGAACAGGTTCAGTGTTGTTCAGCCTCAGAAATGTGGACAAGAAAGAACAACAAACAAATCCACATAAGTTCCTTAAATCATTAAATGAGTCAAGAAGACTCAGCAAGTCCACTCCTAGCTATATACTCAAAATAAATGAAAACGTGTCTACCCAAAAACTCATTCAAATACACATGAATGTTTATGACAGTATTATTCAGAATAGCCACGTGGGGCACAGTGGCGCATGCCTGTAATCCCAGTGACTGGGGGAGGCTGAGACAGGAGGATCGGGAGTTCAAAGCCAGCCTCAGCAAAAGTGAGGCGTTAAGCAACTCAGTGAGACCCTGTGTCTAAATAAAATACAAAATAGGGCTGGGGATGTTGCTCAGTGGTGGAGTGCCCCTGCGTTCAATCTCTGGTACTAGCCAAAAGGTGGAAACAACCCAAATGTCCACCAACAGGTGAATAAAATGTAGGACACATTCACAGTAGAATACTATTTGGCCATATAGTGACCTACACTATACCATGAGTGAAACTTGAAAACATGCTGAGTGAAAGAAGCCAGGCACAAAAGACCTCAATTTATATGAGTACACTTATGTGAAATGTCCAGAACAGGCAAATCTATAGCCACAGAAGGCAGATTAGCTTTCTAGGGCTGGGAGGATTGAAGTTATAAATAAAGAGTACACGGTTTCTTTTTGAGGTCATAACAATATTCTCAAATTGACTGTGGTTAAGTTGTATACATCTGTGACAATACTAAAAACACATTGTACACTTTAAATGAGTAAAGAGGCCTGTAATCTGACTTTGGAGACTGAGGCAGGAGGATCACAAGTTAGAACCAATCTCAGCAATTTAGTGAGACCCTGACTCAAAGTAAAAATAAAAAGAACTGGGGGGGGTGGGATTATAGCTCAGTGATGGAGCACTTGCCTCGCATGCGTGAAGCACCACGTAAAAATAAATAAGTAAAACAAAGATATGGTGTCCATCTCCAACTAAAAATATATTTTAAAAAAAAAGAACTGGGGATATATCTCAGTGGTAGAGATCGAACCCAGTGCCTCCCACATGCCTCCCACCTCTAGGTTCAATTCCCAGTACCAGAGAGAGAGAGAGAGAGAGAGAGTTATGTGAGACATGAATTGTATCTCAATAAAGCTGTTCTTCAAAAAGTTGTAAATAGTTATTAAGGGAAAAAATCCACAAAAGCCCTTGTTCCCTGGGAGAAAGTGGGCAGGTGGCTCTGGGAAATCTAAAATAGTGGCCCTATTGTGGGAAGAGAGCAGTTAGGGTTCTCCTGTGCAGCTCAGGGATATTCTTGGGAGTGTGCCTGGGAAAGAGCAGGAGATTCTCACTTGAGTATGGTGGCACATTCCTTGCTAATAAACAAGGGCCAGGATGTAGCTCAGTGGTAGAGCTAGGTACACTTGCCTAGCATGTGTGAAACCTGGGTTCAATTCCCAGATCCACAAAACACACACACACACACAAATAAACAAAGGACAGTGCAGGTTCCTGCTCACTGAAGACATAAGGAGAGACAAAGGAAAGTCCTAAGTGAAGATGGGCAAAATGTGGCCATGAGTTCTGGCCAGGAGAGCCACACTACCCACTGATGCCTCACATCTCCCTTACAGGACAAGTGACTGGGAGTTAGTCTTTTGGGTCTCTCTTTTTTTTTTTTTTGGTACTGGGGATTGAACTCAGGGGCACTTGACCACTGGGCCACATCCCCAGCCCTATTTTGAGTTTTATGTAGAGACAGGGTCTCACTGAGTTGCTTAGCGCCTCGCCGTTGCTGAGGCTGGCTTTGAACTCGCGATTCTCCTATCTCAGCCTCCCTAAGTACTGGGATTACAGGCTTGTGTCACCGAGCCCGGCTTGAGTCCCATTTCTAATTTGATGTTCCTCTGCCCAGCAGCTAATTTCCCTGTGTTGAGAACTCCCTGGCCCCAGGATGTTAGGTAACAAATGTGACTTCAGGGCCACGCCCTGGGCCAGGCCAAAATTTTATACCAGCCAGCCCAAAAACCTTCCTTCCTCAAGCAAAGGATCCTTTGTTAAAGCAAAATAACTCCAGGAAGGGTGAATGTTTGGGGACAATTCCTACCAACAGAAAAGACTCTTCTGTTTCCATGACAAGAAGTCACCTCAGCAACCAGTTTTTATTTTTAAAATTTTTTTATAGTTGTAGATGCATGCCTTTATTTAAAAAAAATTTTTTTTAGTTGTTGATTGACTTTTTTTTTTTGGTACCAGGGATTGAACTCAGGGGTACTCAACCACTGAGCCACATCCCCAGCCCTATTTTGTGTTTTATGAAGAAACAGAGTCTGAGTTGCTTAGCAACTTGCCGTTGCTGAGGCTGGCTCTGAACTTGTAATTCTCCTGTCTCAGCCTCCCAAAGTGCTGGGATTACAAGCGTGAGCCACCGCACCCAGCTTGTTGATTGACCTTTATTTATTCATTTATTTATATGCGATGCTAAGGATTGAACCCAGTGCCTCCCCCATGCAAGGCAAGTGCTCTACCACTGAGCCACAATCCCAGCCCAAATGCCTTTATTTTATATGCTTATTTTTGTATGCAATGCTAAGGATCAAACCCAGTGCCTCACATGCTAGGCAAGCACTCTGCCACCGAGCCCCAGCCCCAGACCCTAAGACCAGTTTTAAACCATTTAATCAGAACGACTTGCCTCTGAACAAGGACAACTTGTCTCTGTGAACATGATCTGAAAGCCAGCCCACTGGCCACAGTCACCTTGCTGTTGACTAGCCGGTCCCCCCCTCCCCCCTGCCCCCGTACCGGGAATTGAACTCAGGGGTACTCGACCACTGAGCCACTTCTCCAGCCCTATTTTGTGTTTTATGTAGAGACAGGGTCTCACTGAGTTGCTTAGTGCCTTGCTGTTGCTGAGGCTGGCTTTGAACTAGCAATTCTCCTGTCTCAGCCTCCCTAAGTGCTGGGATTACAGGCTTGTGCCACCGTGCCCGGCTCCCACCTCTCTTTCCTCCCAGTGTGCCCACCACTGAGCCTTGCACTTCCCACACCCTCTATGAGGTGGGACCTGACTGGCACAGCTCTGCCTTCCTCAAGCAAGTAATACATTTCAGTGACTGCTTAGCCTCCTGCAGCAATGGTGTGCCAGGCATTTCACGTGAATCACTTCATTTGAGTCTCATAACAGCACCCATTTTCAGATGAGGATGCTGTGGCACAGAAAGTTCAGATGCCCACTGCAGCTCGCACATCTGGGATGTGGCTCAAAGCCAGGCTAAGTCCAAAGCCTGGACTTTAATATCACAAGTAGCAGCAACTGTACCACGTGGGGCCTAGAGCACCACCAGGGATGATAAAGGCCCTCTCCCTTTCCCAGAGCTTGAACCCTAAGTTAAACACCCAGGCCATATGCTGTTTCTTTGTCTTGGGCAACAGGCTAACCCTCAATTTCTCTTTCTTCCTGCCCTTCCTTCCAGTGTCTTAACAGATTACAACCCAGTGACCTAAAAATAACCTTCCTGCTCCTCAAGGCCTTAGGGCTTTGGATATGGCAAATCTGTTCCCTCCAAATGAACCTTGCAAACAGTTTTAGAGCAGTTGCTATGGGGGGAGTTCCTGGCAAAGAGTTAGATCAGTCAACTTCTGCCCATCAGTCAACTCTGTGCCTTTGGGGGTGTCACTGAACCCTCTGGAACCATGTTTCTCCTCTGGAATAAGGACACCTACCATGTCCTCCTTAGATCATAGGTGAGAAGGTATTTTGCAGTCCCTAAGAGTTTTCTGGGTAACACGAATAGCTTACATTTATTACCTGCTTATTACACACCAGGCAGTGTGCTCAGCACCTAACATGCATTTATCTTATTTAGTTCTCACAAACCCTATGGGTAGACATTCTTATCATCTTCATTTTTTATAAGATTTTGTTTTAAAGCTTTATTTATTTATGTATTTGGTATGTGGTGCTGAGGATCGAACCCAGTGCCTCACACGTGCGAGGCAAGCGCTCTACCATTGAGCCACAATCCCAGCCCCATCATCTCCATTTTATATGTGGAAAACAGGTTCAGCAAGTTAGGTGTCCTTCTGAAGGTCACACAGCAAGTGGTTACTTAAGTCCCAAATCAGAGGGACCAAATGCAGTATCTGTCTAATGGCTAAGAATGGTACTTCCTAGCCTTATGTAGCTGATCATAGACAGGGCTAATGTCCCTAGGTTGAAGTCATCACTGGAATTCAGAGGTGGGAGTTGGTTCTTCACCAAGGATGTGAACCCTGGGGTGTTGTGGGAGAGAATATGCTCAGGACATCTGGATGCCTCTTGTCCCCTCTTCTGGCACCATATGCTTCCTGGAGGAGGCTCTAAGCAGATACTTTTAAGATGAAGGCCCATCTTTTTTTTTTTTTTTTGGTATTGGGGATTGAACTCAGGGGCACTTGACCACTGAGCCACACCCCCAGCCCTATTTTGTGTTTTATGTAGAGACAGGGTCTCATTGAGTTGCCTAGCACCTCCCCATTGCTGAGGCTGGCTTTGAACTCGCGATTCTCCTGTCTCAGCCTCCCAAAGTGCTGGGATTACAGGCAGGCCCATGTTAAGAGGGGGCCTGTGGCCCCTCAAAGCCCATTCTACGCTGGCAATTCATCCAGACACTATATCTAGTTATTATGAAGACTCATTTTGGAGGTAAGCAGATTTCTGTTGGCCAGGAAAAGTATAGGAAGGCTGAGCCTCTGATTCTCTGCATCTGATTTGCAAAATCCCAGGCTGCCCAGCGGCATTGCTTTCTTTCTATAGGGGTTTAGCCCAACAGGTTGTTTAAAGAGCTCTCTCTGGTGGAAAAGGCGCACAACTGCACCCTTTGCAAGGTCTCACTAGTAACTGATGCTATTTTGACATATACATCCATTTTCACATTGAAACTTCACAGTAGCCCAGTGTATTTAGTATTATTATAGCACCTTAAAGAGCAAGAAATAGAGGCTTAGAAAGTTTAAGATAAACTCAACACTTTTTCTGCTTTTTCTCAGCAGTTGTCCCCACGTCTCTGGTGGTTAGCACTATCTTGCTTGCAATAGTTTGCACACTATGCATCCCTTTCCTCCCCAAACCACCAGTTCCCTTTTATCAGTCCTCCACCCAGGTCTCAGCCTGTGTCCCAAGAGTGGGGCCCGTGGTGGGAGTGGAGTTCTCTCCTGTGGCCGGAAGGACTGGGGCCTGAAGTTGGTGCTGACTTCTGTCTTCTCTACAATGATGCTTTCTCACATCGAAAGTGTTTAAGCTCTCTGCTCTATGTGCACAAAATCCTTATTTTCAGTCTACCTAGATAGTGTAATATTTATACAGACAAGAACACAAATTATGCCGGGCACGGTGGCGCATGCCTGTAATCCCAGCACTTAGGGAGGCTGAGACAGGAGGATCGCGAGTTCAAAGCCAGCCTCAACAATGGCAAGGGGCTAAGCAACTCAGTGAGACCCTGTTTCTACATGAAACACAAGATAGGGCTGGGGATGTGGCTCAGTGGTTGAGTACCCCTGAGTTCAATCCCTGGTACCAAAAAAAAGATGAGGAGATAACCACACCTCTTGTGCCCACTCTATTAATACCACCTCCCAATAAAACAACCTGTGATTCTGATTCCTAATGTAGATTGGTTATGAGTTTGAACTTCATCTAACGGAATTATGCAACATGCATTCTTTTGTGTCTGGAGTCTTTCATTCAAGTTAGACAGTGTGTGTGGTTGCACATAGCAGTGGTTTGTTCTTTCTTGTTGTATTTACTATGGAGAAGTTGCTGTATACAGTTGAATGCTATAGCGATTCATTATATATCAATATACTATTGACAGTAAAATGGATAAAAATTATTTGATTATTTCCAGTGCTTGACTATTATGAATATTCTCTTTTTTTCTTTAAGGAAGCATCTCTATTGATGTTTATCCAGGAATTAATTGCTGGATTATGGAGTAGGAATATATTCAGTTTTAGTAGATACTACCACACAGTTTAACTAAGTGATTGTATTAATTTTATACTCCCACCAGCAGTATACATAGCCAGTTGCTCCACATCCTTACCAACATTAGTATTGCTACTTATTTTTTTATCCTTTTGGGGGGGGTATTGGGGATTTTTAAAAAAATTTAAAAAATTTTTTTAGTTGTAGATAGACACAATACCTTTATTTATTTATGTATTTTTATGTGGTGCTGAAGATCGAACCCAGTGCCTCACGCCTGCTAAGCAAGTGGCCAGCATGAGCTACAGCCCCAGCCTTGGGTACTGGGGATTTAACCCAGGGGCATTCTACCACTGAGCCACATCCCCAGCCGTTTTTTTAAAAAATTTTATTTTGTAACAGGGTCTCATTTAAGTTTCTTAGGGCGCTGCTAAGTTGCTGAGGCTGGCCTTAAACTTATGATCCTCCTGCCTCAGCTTCCCAAGTCTCTGGGCTTACAGGCATGCACCACTGCGCCAGGCTACAATGAAGAATCATCTTAATTTTAGCCGTACTGCTGGGTACGTAATGTCATTTCATTGTGGTTTTGATTTACCAAACGAATCTAGAACACAACTGGCTGCTTTTTCCTTTCTGCAGCCCAAACTCATGTTCACTCTTTAGGTTTGGACAGGTCTCAACTCTTTGGAAAACAGATTTTTTTCAAAAGTAATGGAAACGTACGTTTGTTTGTTTTTAAGTTGCAAAGGAATTCCCGTTTTATAAGGCTCACTCCTGTAGCCAGGCACCGTGGCCCTGGAGTAAGAGACCAGAGAATTCCTAGGAACAGAACTTTTCTAGCAATACCTCCCCTCCGAGCGCCTCCGGGCTTCGCAGCACAGAGCAAATGTAAAACCGGATGTTGACTCTTTTGCCATAGTAACGCCTACGATTCCGGAAGTAACGCCAGAGGAAAAGGAAGTGAGACGCACTGGGGACCCACGTGGATTCTCTGCGTGTTTTTGCGTTGCTGAAAGCCTGTTCTCTGAGCTTGCTGGCACCCACGGTTTAGTCAACATGGGTCGCTCGGGGAAGTTGCCCTCGGGTGTCTCGGCTAAGTTGAAGCGCTGGAAGAAAGGCCACAGCAGCGACAGCAACCCCGCCATCTGCCGCCACCGCCAGGCCGCCCGCAGCCGCTTCTTCAGCCGGCCCTCAGGTAACCGGTCCCTGAGACCCGAGCTGGGCCGCTTCCAGGTCCTGAGCCGGCTTGGGTCTGGATAGGTCTGAGTCCTCTCGAGGTGCGAGGCCCAGGCTTTGGGACTTTCATCTCTCAGGTTATTGGATCTGGAGCTCACTGCAAAGGCAGCCCTCACAGATGTGGAAAGTGTCCACAGTGGGGAAATGACTTGTCCAGGGTACCGCGGGTGTCGGAGTTGGGACGCATGACTATAACTTAACCTTTGGTGGCTCTTTAGAGAGGCTTTCTTTCTTTTTTCTTTTCTTTTCTTTCTTTTTTTTTTTTTTTTTTTTTTTTTTTTTTTTTTTTTTTTTTTTTTTTTTTGGTACCGGGGATTGAACTCAGGAGCACTCGACCACTGAGCTACACCCCCAGCCCTATTTTGTGTTTTATGTAGAGACAGGGTCTCACTGAGTTGCTTAGTGCCTCGTCATTGCTGAGGCTGATTTTGAACTCGTGATTCTCCTGTCTCGGCCTCCCAAAGTGCTGGGATTACAGGCTTCCGCCACCGCGCCCGGATGGCTTTCATCTTTATGTACTCCCAGGCCCCCTGAATTTAACTCTCAGACGACTCCCATTGACATATATGCCATCGGCACGAGGGAACTGACTGGGAGGATTCCCTTTCACTTGGGCTAAGTTTTAGGTACACAGTGGGCTGACAAGGCAGGCCGTGTTCAGAATTCAGCCTTGCAGGTCGGTCTTCCAGACCAGGCTGCTTTGTTTCACAGGGTTGTCTCTTCTGTCGGCCAAAAGGAGGTTTGGGTAGAAGTGCGGGGCCTTACCTTGTGCCTCCGGTTATCAGGAAAGAGCGACCTGACAGTTGATGCTGTGAAGTTGCACAATGAGCTGCAGTCGGGATCCCTGCGCTTGGGCAAAGGCGAAGCCCCTGAGGCGGCCATGGAAGAAGACGAGGAGCTGGCCCTGACCCAGAAGTCCTCGGCCACCTTCTTGAGTGGCCTATCTGATTGCACAAACGTCACCTTCAGCAAAGTGCAGCGCTTTTGGGAATCCAACTCAGCTGCCCACAAGGAGGTATCTGAAAGGCTGACAAGGGTGTGAAAGAGGGAGGAGAGGCCAGGCTCAAGCGTTTTATTTTCTTCCAGCGTTGGTGACAGCAGCTGATATTTCTGAATGATGTGTCATCTCTCCACCCGTTGTGTTTCTTATATATTATCCTCCTAGGGCAGGTTTCACTTCCCACTTTTTGTAAGAACATTTTCCCTGCTAAAGGGTAAAGTTCTTGTGGGTAGGAATATTTTCCAGACATCTCCACAGCTATACCTAGCCCAGGAATTTGTACATAGGATATTTTCAAGAAACATATTGGTTGGATTAATTAATGCTGAATAAGAGTGTTTAGAAAATGTTTTCTTTAGCAAAATTAAATTTTATTTACCTTTACAATTTTATTGTCTTTAAAGTTTTATGTGTCTGTAGTTTTCATTGTTTAATGAAAAATGTTGAAATTTTAAATGATATAAAGTGATGTCAGTAGAATAAAATGTGATAGTTATTCTCCTATTTGACTCCTCCCATTGGCTACTATTTACAAGTCATATATAAATGACCTGGACAGCACTGTCCAGTAAAAGAAACAGGTGAAATTAATCTCTTTTTTTAATTTTAATTTCCAGTGGTACTGAGATTTTTTTGTTTTTGTTTTTGGTAGCAGGGATTGAATTCAGGGGTACTCAACCACTAGCCACATCCCTAGCCCCCCTGTTTTGTGTTTTATGTAGAGACAGGGTCTCACTGAGTTGCTTAGCATCTCACCGTTGCTGAGGTTGGCTTTGAACTTGAGATTCTCCTGTCTCAGGTTGCCAAAGTGCTGGGATTATAGCTGTGTATCACCACACCCAACGGTACTAAGTGTTGAACCTAGGGGTATTCCACCGCTGAACTACACTTCTAGGTCTTTTGTTTGTTTTTTATTTTGAGGCAGGGTCTAAATTGCCCAGGATGGCCTTAACCTTGCAATCCTCCTACCTCAGCCTCCTGAGTAGCTGAGATAACAGGTGTGTACCACCATGCCCAGCA
Source organism: Geosciurus inauris (assembly GCA_004024805.1). Classification (NCBI taxonomy): domain Eukaryota; kingdom Metazoa; phylum Chordata; class Mammalia; order Rodentia; family Sciuridae; genus Geosciurus; species Geosciurus inauris. The sequence goes on along the minus strand of PVHX01007373.1, from coordinate 13,456 downwards.
AATTTTAATGTATTTTATTTAACCTGGTACTTATAAAGTGTCGTTATTTTAACATACACAACCAATATTTTTTAAAACAAGGATTTTTTAATCCCCCTTTACAAGAGGATCTTGCTATGTGGATCTTGCTAAAACTCCTGGGCTCAAGCAATCCTTCTGCCTCAGTCTCCTGAGTAGCTGGGACTATAAGCATGTGCCAGTATACCTCGTTCAAAAAAAATGACAGGTACATTATTTTTATAATATTAAAAGTGTGTAACCAGGCATGGTGGTGCACATCTGTAATCCCAGCTGCTTGGGAGACTGAGGCAGGAGCATCTAAATTCAAGGCCAGCCTGGGCAACTTAGCAAGACCTTGTCTCAAATATAAAATGAAAGATAAAAAAGGCTGTGGATATAGCTTAGTGGCAGAGCACTCCCAGGTTCAATCTCAAAGCAAAAAAATAAGTGTGTAATTTACCATTACATCTCCCATTTCCACATTTGCATGTGAAATTTTTATTGGAGCTGAGCCTGGTAGCACATGTCTATAATCCCAGTGGCTTGGGAGACTGAGGCAGGAGGATCATAAGTTCAAAGCCAGCTTCAGCATCTTAGCGAGGCCCTAAGCAATTTAGTAAGACCCTGTCTCAAAATAAAAAATAAAAAGGGCTGGGAATGTGACTTAGTAGAGAAGCACCCTGGGTTTAGTCCCCAGTACCAAAAAAGCGGGGGGGGGGGGGGATTATTGGAAATTCTTGATTTGTACTTAGAATTTAACATTTACAGTTGCAAAAGGAGATTTCATACTGAGATTGTTCTAAGTATACATTTTCCAATAACTAGATTGAGTATTAGTTGTTTTTTGCTTGTTTGGTGCTGAGGATTAAACCCAGAACTTCACACATGCATGCTTGACACTGAGCTACATACTCAGTCCAAGTATTAGTTTTTTGTTTTCTGTTTTTTTAAAATATTTTTTAGTTATACATGGACATAGTGTCTTCATTTTGTTTATTCATTTTTTTTTAATGTGGTACTGAGGATTGAACCCAGTGTCTCACACGTGCAAGGCAAGCACTCTGCCACTGAGCCACAACCTCAGCCCCTAAGTATTAGTTTTTAAATTTAATTAAAATTTAAAAAAAAAAGATTCAGTTCTTTAGTCATAGCATTCACATTTCAAGTATTCAATACTTCTTGTCAACATTACTGTTCTAGGGTTTTTTTTGTGTGTATTTTTTACCCATATTTGGTTATTTGGGTTTACCAAAATATAATTTTTATGTCTATTGTTCTCCAACTTTTTTCCCCCACTGAACAGTATTGAAAGTACACTGACTTCTATTTTTCTACTGAAAAAAAGAAAGTATACTAAAAATACATATTTGTACCTCATTCTTTTTTTTTGGTACGGGGGATTGAATTCAGGGGTACTTGACCACTGAGCCACATCCTCGGCCCTATTTTGTGTTTTATGTAGAGACAGGGTCTCACTGAGCTGCTTAATGCCTTGCTGTTGCTGAGGCTGGCTTTGAACTCACAATTCTCCTGTCTGAGTCTCCCAAAGTGCTGGAATTACAGGCTTGCGCCACCGCACCTGGCTCCAGCTTTATTCTTTTTAATGACTATACAGCATTTAAATTTGTCATTACCAAGTAATAATAGTACATTATTAATCCACTGTTGATGACTACTTGGGTGTTCCAGTTTGTTGCTGTAGTGAACATGGTTGTGCACAAATCTTTGCATACTTGTGCAGGTATTTCCATAAGAAATGGATTCTTTTTAAAAAAAAAAATTTCTACTTAGTTATACATGATGGTAGAATTTATTTGGACATACATATATGACAAACATAGTTATACATATATGAAGTATAACTTCTCATTCTTCTGGTTGTACATGATGTAGAACTACATTGGTTATATAATCATATATGCACGTGGGATAGTAATGTCCAATTCATTCTACTGTCTTTCCTGTTCCCATTCTCCCTCTCTTCCCTTCATTAGAAATGGAGTCTTTGAAGTGAAATTTTAGCAGTCATGTTCAGAATTTTTCTATTTGCTGGACCTTGTAGAATGTACCCCAGCTCTGAGTGCTGCTCCCATCTTGTTTGCCTCTGGGCTTTATGAGATTAGTTGTAAAGGAGAAAAGAAAAGGAAGCTCACCCGGGTGGGAGTAGGTTCTAGATATATCACAAGTGCCTTCTTCCTCTTGCAGATCTGTGCAGTTCTGGCTGCTGTTACTGAGGTGATTCGCTCCCAGGGAGGGAAGGAGACAGAGACTGAGTACTTTGCTGCTCTGGTGAGTGACTGTTCCTTGGGGATTTAATAGGTTAATCAGACTACAGAGAGCAGACAGGTGCCACTGGCCTGTGGGGACAGAGAAGGACAACTTTGAACAGGTGAAAGTGCTTCCATTGTGTTCAGGCAGCTTGGTAAGACTGGAGGTATTTTTCTTTCTTTTTTTTTTTTTTTTTGGTACTGGAGATTGAACCCAGGGGCACTTGACCACTGAGCCACATCCCCAGCCCTATTTTGTGTTTTGTGTAGAGACAGGGTCTCACTGAGTTGCTTAGTGCCTAAGCCATTGCTGAGGCTGGCTTTGAACTTGCGATTCTCCTGTCTCAGCCTCCCTAAGTGCTGGGATTACAGGCTTGA
>PVHX01007373.1:0-10711 GCA_004024805.1 Geosciurus inauris | reverse complement strand
GGTATTTTTCTTGTAACACAAAAGTCCATTGCTCTAGCCGATTGCGGTAGCGCATGCCTGTAATCCCAGCACCTGGGGAGGCTAAGACAGGAGAATCATGAGTTCAAAGCCAGCCTCAGCAACCACAAGGCGCTAAGCACCTCAATCTAAATAAAACACAAAATAGGGCTGGGGAATGGCTCAGTGCTCGAGTACTGCTGAGTTCAATCCCCAGTACCAAAAAAAAAAAAAAAAAGCCCCCTGCTTTTTTTTTTTTTTTTTTTTTTTTTTGGTACCGGGGATTGAACTCAGGGATACCTCGACCACTGAACCACATCCCCAGCCCTATTTTGTGTTTTTATGTAGAGACAGGGTCTCACTGAGTTGCTTAGCGCCTCGCTGTTGCTGAGGCTGGCTTTGAACTCGCGATTCTCCTGTCTCAGCCTCCCTAAGTGCTGGGATTACAGGCTTGAGCCACCGCGCCCGGCCCCACTGCTCTTTTCTTCCTCACTCTTTCCTTATTTTTTTTCCTCTGTACTAGGGATTGAATTAAGGGATGCTTTACCTCTGAGCTACATTCCCAGCCCTTTCTATTTTTTATTTTGAGACAGGGCCTCACTAAATTGGCAGAGGGTTTCACTGAGTCACTGAGCTGGTCTCAAACTTGTGAACCTTCCTGCCTCAGCTTCTTGAGTCACTGGGATTTCAGGTATATATCACCATGCCTGTCTCCTTTCCTGGTACTAGGGATTGAGCCCAGGAGTGCTCTACCACTGAACTACATCCCTACCCCTTTTTATTTTTTTATTTTGAAGCACAGTCTCATTAAGTTGCCTATGCTGGCCTCGAACTTGGAATCCTCCTGCCTTAGCCTCCTATGTAGCTGGGATTGCAGGTGTGCACCACTTTGTCCAGCTGATTTTTACATATTTTAAAGGATTATTAAACACATACAAAAAATAGTATGCAACAAAGATCATATCTGACTTCTAAAATATAAATTATTTGGAAATAACTTTTTTGGGGGGAAAAGTTGCCAACCCCTTTTCCAGAAAAATCAAATAAAATAAGATGGCAGTATAGGGTTTTTATCATGTGCCAGGTATATTCTTAGTACTTTACATGTATTAATTCAGTTGAACCCCACTTATAAGGTGTGTAGCACAGTCATGTGTCACTTAACAACAGGGGTACCTTCTGAAAACTGTTGCTGGGCAATTTCCTCATGTATAAACATTATATAGTGTATTTAACACAAATTAAGACAGCTCTGGTGTCACTAGGTGATAGAATCTTCTGGGACCATTGTCCTGTATGTGGTCTGTCATTGACTGAAATGTTGTTTTGCAACTGATATTATTCTTTTTTTTTTAAATATATATTTTTTATTCTAATTAGGTTTATATGACGGCAGAATGCACTTTGATTCATTGTATACAAATGGAGCACAATTTTTCATTTCTCTGGTTGTACACAATATAGAGTTACACCACATGTGCAGTCATATATGTACCTAGGGCATTGTTGTCCATCACATTCCACCATCTTTCTTGCCCCCATGTTCCCTTCCTCTCCCTCCCTCCCTCCCCTTTGACCAAAGTTTCTCTATTCTTCCCATGCTTGCTCCCACATTATGGATCAGCATCCACTTATCAGAGAACATTCAGCCTTTGGTTTTTTGGGATTGGCTTACTTCGTTTAGCATGATGTTCTCCAGCTCCACCCATTTACCTGCAAATGCCATAATTTTATTCTCTTTTAATGCTGAGTAATATTCCATTGTTGTATATATACCACAGTTTCTTTATCCATTAATCTGTTGAAGGGCATCTAGGTTGGTTCCATAGTTTAGCTATTGTGAATTGTGCTGCTATAAACATTGAAGTGGCTGCATTACTGTAGCAACTGATGTTATTCTCATCTCTGTTTTACAGATGAATAAACTGAATCACAAATAGATTAGGATACTAGGCCAAAGTTACACAGTGGCAGAGCTGGTATTTGAACTTTTTTTTTTAAGTATTTTTTTTTTACTTGTCAATGGACCTTTATTTTACTTATTTATATGTGGTACTGAGAATTGAACCCAGTGTCTCACACATGCTAGGCAAGCACCTACCACTGAGCTACAACCCCAGCCCTGGTATTTGAGCTTCTGAAACCATCGTTTTGGGTCATAGTTATTCTATTAGGCATGTGGCTTCTCCTTGTTTTCCTGTTGTGTAATGTGACACTTTATCCATTCTGGCCCTCAGATGACAACGATGGAGGCAGTGGAGTCCCCAGAGTCGCTGGCTGCTGTTGCTTATCTCCTGAACCTTGTCCTGAAGCGGTGAGTCCCAATTCCTGCTTAAATGCCAGGTCTCTTTATGGAAGGGCTTGGGACTGTGGACAGGAGGACAGGATGAGGGAATTATTCTTTAATAAGGTATTTGATTTCTAAAATGAAAGTGTTTTGGAGATTGTTTGCACAATAATGTGACTATACTTAACACTACCAAACCATATGCTCCAAAGTGGTTAAGATAAATTCTTTTTTTTTTTTTGGTACTGGGGATTGAACTCAGGGGCACTCGACCACTGAGCCACATCCCCTGTTTTGTGTTTTATGTAGAGACAGGGTCTCACTGAGTTGCTTAGCGCCTCGCTGTTGCTGAGGCTGGCTTTGAACTCGCGATTCTCCTGTCTCAGTCTCCCTAAGAGCTGGGATTACAAGCGTGAGCCACTGTGCCCGGCTGGTTAAGATAAATTCTATGCATATGTATTTTAGCACAATTAGAAATTTAAAAATAAAATCAGAATTTTAAGAAGATACTTGAATATCTGGTAGCATTCTACAACCTTGGGCTCTGGGCTTGACTTCGGCTGTCACACATTGGAGTGAATGTTTGTACTGGGGGAGGGGGTAACCCTGGAGCAATGAGAGGGGCAGGAGAAATGGACTGGAATGTTGGCAGCAGGCTGTGTGGAAACTTGCCACCAGGGAGGGGGTGAGAGGAATAGTGTGAGTTTATGGTGGCCCAACTTGTGGGTGGTGGGGAAGGTAAGGGAAGCTGTGAGCTCAGGCATCATGGAAAGTGCACTGAACCCAGTGTAAGGAAGTATGACTCTTGTCAACTTCCTGAGTGACTGGGCCAGCAGTGCCCTTCCTTCGGTCCAGCTTCCTCCTTTGCACCACCAAGTCCAGCCCCTCTGGGATGACTTTCTCTGTTCTTCCTACAGTGTGCCCAGCCCTGTGCTCATTAAGAAGTTCTCTGATACCTCCAAAGCCTTCATGGACATCATGTCTGCCCAGGCCAGCAGTGGCTCCACTTCTGCCCTCCGATGGGTCAGTGTCTGTTTTCTAGAGCCCATTGGATTTGGTTAAAATGGAGCTGTTCCCTGGGAGGTGTTTAGGCACTCTGTGGACCCTCAGACAGATCCCTTTGGCATTTTCTGGAGTTGGTGAGAATCTGGCCTCAGTTCCCTCCTGGCTGAGAATGGTGGAGCTGAGGAACTCTGACTTTCTTCTTCAAGGTCCTCTCCTGCCTGGCCACCCTTTTGCGGAAGCAAGACTTGGAAGCCTGGGGCTACCCTGTGACCCTTCAGGTGTACCATGGGCTGCTGAGCTTCACTGTGCATGCCAAGCCCAAGGTGAGGCTGCTGGGTCCCCAGCGGATGTGGAGGGAAGCTAGCCTCTTTGAGGGGTTTAGGGAGGAGACCCTGAAGAGCTTTTGTCCAAGGGTCTGCTTCCTGCCTCCAAGTCAACTGTGTGGATCTAGAAGATGAGGGGCAGCGCCTTCTCCAGCAGCAGGTTCACTGTCAGGCCTTCTTAGTCTCTCTGGTGCCTCTTCAGTCCATAATGAGACCGATGAGACTTGTTGGCACATCAGGCTCCCAACATGTGTCTTTACCTTGGCAGGGAAGATAGCACTGTAGAGGTAAAGGGGTTCTGGAGTCACCACTCTGGTGTCACCTTGGACAAGTTTTTAATTTAACATCTTTAAACCATGACTTCATAATTATAAAATAGGGATAATAATCCTAACCTTGCTGCAGGGTCATGGGGAGTCTCCAGTGTTCCTCAGGCCTGGTGCCATTCCTAGCTTATGAGCAGGTGTTCAGAAAATGCTGGTTCCCCTTTCTGTTTCCTCGCATATAATGATAATTATCACCATGCATTCCCCACCATGCTAAGCACCGTGAGCCCAAGGAGCATGGGGATGCCTCCTTACGTGTGTGTTCACATGTTTCCCTCGCCATCTTTAGGTCTCTGCTGAAATGTCACTTCACTGGATTGATAGCTTTCCTGACCACCCTATAAAAAGTAGCAACCCTGTTTTATTATCCTCAGAGGACTTCTTCCCTTCTGATGTATATTTGTTGTTTTTTTCTGTTTTGCTTCTATTGGTACAGTGTAGTTGAACATAATAGTTGAGTCCATTTTGATATAATCTTACATGCATGGAATTTAATTTCCTCTATTTCAGTCTCCATTAACCCACCTTTCCCTCTTCTCTCTCCTCCTATTCCTCTTTTTTTTAACTCACTGTCTACCTTCCACTCATTTGTATATTTTTAATTGGTGATTTATAGATACACATAAAGGCAGAATTCACTGTGGTATATTTACACATGTACATAGTGTAATGTTTTTTCTTTTGTTGTGTTTTATTTTTGTGGAACTAGGGATGGAACCCAGGCCTTCATGCATGCTAGGTAATGGCTCTACCACTCCGCCACATCCCCAGCCCCATTTGTTTTTTTCTGCCCCTCAAGCAGACTGTAATGTGCCTGCTCTGTTCACTGCTGGTTTGCTCACACCTAGAACAAGTGCCTAGCTGTGTGACACTCAGCATTTGCTGAATGATTGGATGAATAAACCTCTGTCTAAAAGTTGAGGACACACACTTGGAGATGAAATAGTTGGGGCTGGGCATGGTGGTGCATGCCTGTAATCCCAGTGGCTCAAGAGGTTGAAGCAGGAGGATCGTGAGTTCAAAGCCAGCCTCAGCAAAAGTGAAGTGCTAAGCAACTCCGTGAGACCCTGTCTCTAAATAAAATAGAAAATAGGGCTGGGGATGTGGCTCAGTGTCCGAGTGCCCCTGTGTTGACTCGCCAGTACCCCCAAAAAACAAAAAAAGATAAAATAATTGGGCTTGCTTAGGGACACTTGGTGACTTGGTAGAGAGCTCAGGAATCTGACCACAAGAAAGCCCTGATTTAGCATTTAGTAGGTGGTCAATCAAAGCTTGGTATTGAGCCAGGCACAGGGGCACATGCCTGTAATCCCAGGTACTTGAAAGGCTGAGGCAGTAGAATCATAAATTTGAGGCTAGCCCAGACAGCTTAGCAAGGTCCTGTCTCAAAACAAATAGGGTGTAGCTGGGAGTGTAGTCCAGGGGTGGAGTGCTTGCTTAGCATTGACAAGGCCCTGGGTTCCATCCCCCATACTGCAAACAAGACAAAGCTTGGTTGGGAGTTTGCCAACCACCCAAGATGTTGGCATAATGCTGATCAGCCTTGTCCCCCTCTTTCCTTGCCCCTTAGATCCGGAAGGCTGCCCAGCATGGAGTGTGCTCAGTTCTTAAGGGCAGTGAATTTATGTTTGGTGAAAAAGCCCCTGCCCACCATCCTGCTGCTATCTCTACTGCCAAATTCTGCATCCAGGAGATTGAGAAGTCTGGAGGTGGGAAGCCAGACCAAGGGCAGGTGGATGGGAAGTGGGGGAGATCGATAATAAAAGTCCCTCCTTGGTCTGCTAGGCTCCAAGGAGGCCACCACTGCTCTGCACATGCTGACGCTGCTGAAGGATGTGCTACCTTGCTTCCCAGAAGGCTTGGTGAAGAACTGTAGCGAAACTCTCCTGCGCGTCATGACCTTGAATCATGTGGTAAGCTCAGGCCACAGGAAGGAAGGGGGGCCCATGGTGGTGGCATTTGGGGAGCTCACTGGTCAGGCAAAAAGTAGGTATGGTGGCATGTGCCTGTAGTCCCAGCTACTCAGGAGGCTGAGGTAGGAGAACCAGTTGAGCCTAGGAATTTGAAGCCATCCTGGGCACCTTGAAACCTGTCCCAGCAAAAGAGCAGGACCTTGGATCTTCTTGCCCTGACTCTGCTACTCTTATGCTAAAACAATGCCACCATGTCATTCCATAGTGTTGAGATAGGCCGGACCATCTCAGAGTCCTGGTATAGTTGAAAGCTCCTCTTAGTGATTGGGTCAGAATGAGGTTAAATTGGTAGTGGGACTTGTAAAGTGTGACCTCCCTGTCCATTCCCCTCAAGCTCTTCTCCAGTCATAGTTATATCTGCTTTAGACCTTTTTTTTTTTTTTTTTTTTTAATTCTTGTTTATTTACTAGCGTGTCAGTATAGCAGCTTTAGAGTTAGAAACAATCCCATTTCACCAGCCTGGTACAATTGTGTTAATCTTTGTATATTCTCTTGTAGTGTTCATATATACATTTATTAATAATACATTTGTTGTTTAGAAAGGGAAAAGAATTACTTGAAATATGTAAAGTAAAAACTAGGCCTGGGCCAGGCATGGTAGCACACCCCTGTACTCCCAGAGGCTCAGGAGGCTGAGACAGGAGAATTGTGAGTACAAAGCCAGCCTCAGCATCAGCAAGGCACTAAGCAACTCAGGGAGACCCTGTCTCTAAATAAAATACAGAATAGGGCTGGGGATGTGGCTCAGTGGTTGAGTACACCTGAGTTTAATCCCTAGTACCCCACCAAAAAACCAAACCAAAACAAAACTAAGCCTGGTATAGTGGTATGCATCTATAATCAACTCAGGAGACTGAGGCAAGAGGATCAGAAGTTCTAAGCCAGCCTCGGCAATTTACCAAGACCTTGTCCCAAAGTAATAATAATATAGGCCGAGGGTATAACTCAGTGGTAAAGTGCCCAAGGTTCAATCCCCAAAACCTAAAAAAGAAAAAAAGAAAATTTTTTTTGGTATCAGGGATTGAATTCAGGGATGCTTAACCACTGGCCCACATCCCCAACCCTTTTTATTTATTTTTGAGACAGTGTCTTGCTAAGTTGCTGAGACTAGCTTTGAACTTGTGATACTCCTGCCTCAGCCTCCTGAATCACTGGGATTACAGGTGTACACCACTGTGCCCTGCTAAAAAAAAAAATTTTAAAGTCTTTTTTTTCCAACTCTTATTTCCTAAGAATCAGCACAGATAACTTGCCATATACCTTTTGGACATGTCCTCTTTGGATAAATAAACATATACTAGAAAATATTATTTATTTATTTATTCATTCATTTATTTATTTATTGTGCTGGGGATTGAACTCAGGGGTACTCAACCACCGAGCCACATCCCCAGCCCTATTTTGTGTTTTATGTAGAGACAGGGTCTCACTGAGTTGCTTAGTGCCTCGTCGTTGCTGAGGCTGGCTTTGAACTTGCGATTCTCCTGTCTCAGCCTCCCAAAGTGCTAGGATTACAAGTGTGAGCCACCATGCCCAGCTGAAAATATTTAAATATAGCTATAATTATGGTGTACAGACCATTTGTAGTCTGCTTTGGTTTTTTGTGTGTGTGTGTGTGTGCATGGTGTTGAGTTTCAACCCAGGATCTCATGCATGTCTGGCAAGTGCTCTGTCACTGAGCTATACCCCAACCTGGCTTCTTTGGTTTTAGTTGAAAACATTTTGTTTCTCCAGTATCATTGTTTACATTGTTTCAAGATTTGGATTGGTTTGGTTTTATTTTGTGTGGCACTGGGGATCACACAGAGGACCTTCTGCATGCTAGCCACTGCTTTACCACTGAGCTACATCCCCAGCCCCTAAATTGTTCAAAATTTTTTCAGTGGCTGCCACCATGTCTTAATAAAATGACAAAGCATCTGGGTTTTGGGGCCATGTTCAAAGTTGAAGGGACCTGTGGCTTCCTCCTGGCCCACTGAGTGGAATGGGAGGTTGCGGGATCTAGGGCGGCCTTTGCAGTTTCCTCTAAGCCTGTGTGTCTCCTCCAGCTGGTGACAGCCTGCGCCATGCAGGCCTTCCACAGCCTGTTCCATGCCAAGCCCAGTCTGGGCACCCTGTCTGCAGAGCTCAATGCGCAGATCATCACGGTGAGGCCTGAAATGGAGATGAGAGTGATTGCTGGGTGGGCTCTTTAGGAGGCTGTGCTGAGGTGCTGGCCCTGCTGCTTCTCTACAGGGTGAGGGTGAAATGATCCGGGTTGCTCCAGTGGAGAAGGTCAGGAGACAGGCATTCAGACAGGAGAGCAACCATTGAAGCCAACATCAGTATCCATAGGTGGTGGGACTCTGACTCTGACTTTTTCTCTCTCTCTCTCTCTCTTTTTTTTAATCCAATCCAGGGCCTGTGCACACTAGGCAAGTGCTCTACCTCTGAGACATATCCCCAGACCCTCCTGATTTCTTGACCTAGTTAACCTCATAAACTATAGCCTGGCCTTGTGTTCACAGTTATTTTGAACAGTACTGCTAACCTGAGATCTGTGGGTGGGTGTTGGGAAGGGGTCATAAGTCCTTCAAAATTGTTGGCAAAATGTGTATATGTGCTCACATGCATTTCCCCAGAGAAGGGCTCTGGTTTTTGTCAGACTCACAAAGGGTGTGTGAGGCGCCAAAGTTGCTCCTGGAGGCTGTGCTTCCAGAGCATTGGGACCAGCAGGGCTTCAAGGAGCAGGGAAAACCAAGGGGGCTTGAGTTCTGGCCAGGACATTGTTGGTGCCCTGAGGGTAGTGAGGGGCCATCATCATTGAGACTGCTGGCTGTTCTTGCTCAGTCTTCTGCTTATTCTGTCTTGCCTCTAGGCCTTGTATGACTACGTCCCAAGCGAGAATGACTTACAACCCCTGCTGGCCTGGCTAAAGGTCATGGAGAAAGCCCATATCAACCTGGTCAGGTAAGGATGAGGTGGAGGAGGGATGTCTCAGGGCCTTCCTCCAGGCTGCCTGCTCTGCAACACAGCTGTAAGGGATGTGAACTAGAGGCCGGAGAGGCCACTCCACTTCCTGGGGACTGGTGGTTTTTCCTTATCAAGTGTGCTGGAAACCAGTGCTTATATTTGAAACATGTGGTAGGGCAGCACAGCTGCTAGCAGAGTTGGGTTCCTCTCCTATCAGAGCATTTACCAGCCAGTGAAGAGCACTGTACTTAGGCTGAGTTCAGTCCTGGTCCTTGTTGCTTTCTGGTTGTGCCATTCTGTGCGCTTAGTTTCTTCATCAGGACCCTTTTCAGTGGCACCTCGCCCAGGCTGATGGTTCCCTCCTCTGGGTTTTGTAGTCCTGCAAACCCAGTTTCTGGGTTCTGCTTTTTATTTCTGTATTCATTCAGGGTTGAGGCTTGGCCACCTAATAGTAATTCTACTTTTCTGGAATAAGGTTGAAGAAAATAAATTTACAGTAATCATTTGGTGGCCTACATGGAGATGCTTTGCCTGGAATGAGGGTCTCTAAGTCCTGTAGCTCCACCATGCTGGTTCTGTCTTGCCCTCACATGAAGGATTCCCATACCCGCTCAGACCCAGGCGTGTGCTGAGTGCTTCACGTCCATTTTTCACCTTACCGATCACCCCTCCCTGTGAGGTAAGGTCTTGACCCTGGTTTATAAACCAGAAGCTGGAGCTGTTTGAGATAATTCGTCACATAGCTGCTAAGGAGCCCAGGACGTCTCCAGCCCAGGTCAGCCAAGCCCAGGTTCTTTTTCCTACTCCAGACTACCTTTCATGTGGAAAGGCTAGAAATGGAAAAACCACCCCATTTGTTATTTCTGAGGATTCTGCAGGTGCATGTCCACAGTGGTGCCTGGGACATGTCTCAGGATGTTTGTTGTAGCATTAGGTGTTGGCAAAAAAGCTAGAACAGAGCTGGGGATATAGCTCAGTTGGTGGCTGCTTGCCTTGCATGGACAAGGCCTGGGTTCAATCCCCACCACCAGCCAAAAAACGGAAAAAAAAAAAGCTAGAACAACTGAATGTCTCAAAGAGGAGAAGTTAAATACAGACATTGAAATTGAAATACCATGCTGACATTAGAAATGTGCTTCTAACGAAAAAACCCCAAAATACATTGAGAAAGCAAGATGCAGAACAGCAGACATGGTCTGAGTAATTTGTATTTATATGCTCTGAACCCAGATTGACAAGATATGAACCCTGACTTCATTACACCAACCTGTGTGGTCTTATGCGAGTTATTTGACTTTTGTTTCTCAGTGTCAAGGTTTCCTCATCTATAAAATGGGAACTATAACAAGACTAATCTCAGTAGTTGTTGCAAGGTTGAAGTGAATGGGTGTATGTTGTTATTTCAATGGTTGGTAAACATTGTGTAAGCCGGGCCTGGCGGCACAAGCCTGTAATCCCAGCTGAGACAGGAGAATCGTGAGTTCAAAGCCAGCCTCAGTAACTGGTGGCGAGTCACTAAGCAACTTAGTGAGACCCTGTCTCTACATAAAACACAAAATAGGGCTGGGGATGTGGCTCAGTGGTCGAGTACCCCTGAGTTCAATCCCCAATACCAAAAAAAAAAATTTATGTAAAGATTAGCAATTGTTATTTTTTTTTTTTTTTTTTTTTTGGTACTGGAGATTGAACTCAGGGGCACTCGACCACTGAGCCACATCCCCAGCCCTATTTTGTGTTTTATGTAGAGACAGGGTCTCACTGAGTTGCTTAGCACCTCGCCATTGCTGAGGCTGGCTTTGAACTCACGATTCTCCTGTCTCAGCCTCCCTAAGTACTGGGATTACAGGC